>ML815283.1:6788-19506 GCA_009831015.1 Picea engelmannii
TGAAGAACAATATACAAATTTGTATATGTATGTTTAGTGTGGTTAACACTAACAAATGAATGAAAGGAAAATAGCATCATGATTACTCTGATAAGTACCTTACCTGAAATGATAAAAAAAGTGCCATACCAGATATGTTTAACTAAATGTGGCATATTATTGTGTGTAAAATATGATGTTTCTCAATTTGTGTGTAATGCCATATTGTGTTTTCCATGAATTTTCTAAGATTTTGTTGTTTGGGATTGTTTTATATCATGCCAATATTTAAATCCCCTACCAAGATGACATGTACGGTACTTTTACATGGTTGTTTGTGTTTTTTTACTTTTTTCCCTAACCATGTATTGAGATAACCAAATATCTTCAAAATTTGTGTGCTTTGTAGGTTACTCGTCTCTAATACAGACTTAGAAAATGTATTAGGAGTCAGAGGTTTGTTGTGATAATAGCTCTATCTTTCTTAGGACAAATGTTCCTTTCCAATGTGTTAGTGTCGGAAGTCACTCCTGGATTGCTTGCAGGAGCAGAGCCCGACACCCATCAGTTTAATGTCACGATTTGTTTTTTAATAGGTGATCAGATGGAGATAATGGATCGAGGAGGTATCACTCTAATTCAGGGACTGGATCTGGTATGTAAAGAACAAAGGAGGTATGGAATCCTAACTTCAGCCAGCGAGTTGATTAATGGTGAATAGGTGGAAGACTTAATAAGAAGGGTGAACAAACAGCTCTGGGCAACAGGCTTACAACGGTTTGTAGTGGAAAAACTCTGAACGTAGGATCCTCCTGGTTCGGGGCTTCAAGAAACTGAATAGAAGACTTGACTGGATCCTCCAATTCCAAGTCACTCAGTGTTAAGGAAATCACAGGAACCGATTAGAGACTCCGTAACTATTACAGTGATCCATTACAACATCATCCTATAATAGCTTCAACTCGACTGGATCCTCCAATTCCGAGCTGCTCTAACACAGTATAACAAAGACGTAAAGAAACTGGCATTCATAAGGCAAGATGTCTCAAAAGTCCATACATAATCAGATTAACAGTGCTTCGTTAGAACTTTACAACTAGGAGCTCTGCTCAACCATCGATACTTTACAAATTACAAAGACTGAGTTTATATACTCAGAGAAAATCACCTCACACAGGCGCGGGCGACCATCTGAAGCTTGGTGTCCCTTCAGCCAAAGTCGGATGGGCTTCCTCTGTCAGATGCCTCCTTAACTGCGCAAGGCTCCTGCAGGGGGAGTAGCTAGGCCAGTAAATGCTGAGCTAACGCGTGCAGGCCTCCTTCGGCTGGTCGAGAACTCGGGATGGATTTTCTGGAAAAATGGGTACACAGGACCCTCTTGAGCATACCATTCGCCAGGCCCTCGATACTCCGCACTTAATGAATGAGGAGAGGTTTCAACTACCCCTCCTTACCTTCATTTACTCTGAGCGAGAAACAGTATCGAGGTCTAGCTGAACTGACATCTGGAGAACACAGTGATCCCTTCTGCAGCCAAACCCGATGCTTCGGTCGTTTGCGCAGTTCTTTCTATCACACCCCAAGTGACCACGGGCTGTGACCCTGTACCTATCTTCAAAGGCGCTTTCATCGTTTTGCGACTCGCGGATGGGAGGAGTTAATCCTTCATATTCAAAGTTACGATGGGCGAGGAGGCGAAGAGCCCCAATCGCGCACCAGGTGTCTGCTTCAGATGGACGGCTGAGATCTTCTCGGCAAAGCTGTGGGCCCAAGCTCTGAACGCCTTCGGCACTTCATGACTCGCGGCTGGGAGGAGTTAATCCTTCAGCTTCAAAGTTGTGAGGGGCGAGGAGGCGAGGAGCCCCAATCACGCGCCAGGTGTCCGCTTCAGATGGACGACTTAGATCTTCTCGGCAAAGCTGTGGGCCCAGGCTCTGAACGCCTTCGGCACTTCGCGACTCGCGGCTGGGAGGAGTTAATCCTTCAGCTTCAAAGTTGCGAGGGGCGAGGAGGTGAGGAGCCTAATCGCGCACCACATGTCCCTCAGAGATCTGACGACTTTGAACTCACCCGACACCATGGTGGGCCCGGGTCCGAATGCTCTCGCTACTTCATGTCTTGCGAATCCTAACACCAATACTTTGAGACTTCTCACAGCGAGGTTCTGAGGCTTCGTGCCACCTGTATTCCACTCGCCGACTCTGCTATGGCCCCCACTGCCTTCAGCTGTCAGGATATCGCTTCTCTCAATCTCGCGATCCCCGTGCCCAAATCCTCGAGCCTTTTCTTGCGAGGCCCCGATACGTGATCCCACATGCGGATCCAATGGTTCTCCTCGATCCAGATCCAACGGTTATTCACCTTCTCGCTTCTCGCGTCCTCGTGACTTGGGATACCCAATGTTTGGGCTCTCAACCTGCGAACTCCCGAGTTCGCGAGATCACCGATCTTGGATAATGCCGACGACACTTTGCCCGCTCGCTTATCTCGGGCCTGAAACAGATTTCTTCGTGTGCTGTGCTTGGGCACTTATCGCACAATCCAACAGACCTGTGTACCTTTGGGACCCGATACCACAATTGTTGTTAACATTAGGCTCCATGGGGGATAGAGTCGTCCCTGCGATGCTCTAAGAACTTATTTGCAGTTCCAGTGCCTTGCTGTTGGGCTATGGAGTCACTTACTAAGCCGAAACAATAAAAGTAAAAACAAAGAACAGAAAAGGCAATATTTACAAAACATGGGAGCCACTGAAGGCTCAGACAAAATATTTTTTAAGAAAATGCCCATTTACTGGGCTGTTTAAAACTTCTTCACCCTCCAAATCTTGCAACCTGTACATGTTATTCGAGAAAGTCTCATAGATTCTGAAAGGCCCAACCCACAGGGCTTCAAATTTACCATGTTTTCCCTTGTCTTGTTTAGGAGCATCCCATTTCAGCACCATGTCTCCTATCTGGAACGGCTCCTTTTTGGCCTTCTTATCGAAAACCTGCTTGATCTTCTACTGATGGTCTTGAATTCTGTCCACTGTCTGCTCCCTAGCTTGTTGGACTTCCACTAGTTGATGAATCCTTCTGATCATGTCATCAGGTTCCTCCTGATGGTCCTGGAGAAATTTCGCTACAGGAATGGCTAACTGAGAGGGGAAAACAACCTCCACTCCATAGACTAATTGGAAAGGAGAGACGCCAATAGATCTCTTCGTGGTTACTCGGTCGGCCCATAGAGAAAATTTTAATTTGGAATGCCAGGCCTTCTTGTTGTCTTCCAATAGCCTTTTGATGATCCTTATCAGGATTTTGTTGGAGGATTCTGCTAAACCGTTGCCCTGTGGGTAATATGGGGTGGAGTGAATCAGTTTGATCCCAAACTGTTCACAAAACTTGGATAATGGCTCAGACCCGAAAACAACTGCATTATCAGTGACAATTTTATTTGGGCAGTCGAACCTTGTGATTAGGTCTTCCAGGAATCCAATGATTACCTTGTGGGAAGCGCTCCTGGTAGGAATAGCTTCAATCCACTTGGTAAAGAAATCTGTAGCAGTCAAGATCCACCTGTGCTGCCCACTGGAAGCAGGGTGAATTTCCCCAATGAAGTCTAGGCCCCACTGCTGGAAAGGTCCTGAAACCACCACCGGATTTAATGGCAGAGACTTGAGCTGCTTCTTTCCTGCAAACTTTTGACATTTGATGCAGGCCCTGACCCTTTTGCAGGCATCAGTGAACATGGTAGGCCAGTAATATCCAGCCTTGAGGATTTTTTGGGCTGTGGCTTTCCAGAAATGGTGCCCCCCACACAAGTTGCTATGAAATTCAGCCATGATCGTTTCGGCCTCTTGTGGACTCATGCATTTTAAAAGCACTCCCAAGGGGTCTTTCCAATATAACACTTGATCAATGAGACAATATCTGATCGCCTTGAGCTTCAGAGCTCTCGCTTTGCTTCTTTGCAGGCCGTCTAGAGGCCGCAGCTCCTGCGGAAAGTATATGACATCCTTATACCAAGGACATCAAGCCAATGGGGGCTCCCTTTGAGGGTCTATGTCAAACAGTCGATCCTGCTGAATACCTGAGCATTCGTTGATGAAACTTATCCCCAAAGCTTGGTAGTTTGCTTCAGCCAACAGCTTGGCTAAACCTTGTCCTTTGATCAATTTGGTGGGTCTTATTTCTAGGTCGAATTCCAGAATTTTGGCTATCCATTTACTCCTTCTCCCATCCATGTCAGGCTGAATAAGAATGTCTTTAAAAACAGCCGAGGGGACATAGGCGATGATTTTTTACTGCAAGACATAGGTTCTAAAAGATTTGAGAGATTTTACCAGAGCATAGGCCTGCTTCTCCATAGTGTCATACCTGGCTTTGGCATCCCTCAATGCTCAGCTGAAAAAGGAAATAGGCTACTCCAGCCCAATGTCATTTGTCTGTAATAGAATAGCAGCCACTGTGTCAGGTGAGGCAAAGGAGAAAATAAGGAAATCCTTCAAGTAGTTGGGACTGATAAGCACAGGAGCTTCAGTCAGGGCCTTCTTGATTTGTTCAAATGAATGTCGCGATTGAGGAGTCTACCTCACTTCATTCTCTTTCTTCAACATGGTTGTTATAAGATTTACCTCCTCAACAAAGTTAGGCACAAACCTCCTCGGAAAATTAATTTTACCGAGGAAAGATTGTACCTCCTTCTTGGACCTCGGGATTGATAAGGCTTGTATCGCCTCAACTCTGTTGGGGTCAATTCTGACTCCTTCTGCTGATACTATGTGGCCTAGCAATTTTCCCTCCTGCATGGCGAACAAATATTTCTTGGGGTTTAATGAAATGCCAAACTTTCTGCATTTCAAGAAAACCTTCCTGAGATGGCGAAAGTGTTATTTATCAGACTTTGAAAACACTGTGATGTCATCCAGATAGACGACCACAAATTTGTCCTTTTCCCCGACGAAAGCTATGTCCATGGCGCGCTGAAACTTCGCTCCTGCATTCATTAGTCCAAACAGCATCTTGGCGTACATGAACGTCCCCCATGGAGTGGTGAATGTTGTCTTTTCCCTGTCCTTAGGTAGAACATAGACTTGATTGTAGCCAGAGAAGCCATCAATCATGGATATCCTGGAAGCTCCCGTTACCTTCTACAGTATATGTTCCATCTTTGGAAAAGGGTAGTTATCCTTTCGTGAGCTCCGGTTCAGGTTTCTGAAGTCTACACAGAGTCGGATTTCTCCATTCTTTTTCCTCACTAGCACCAAGTTGGCCACCCACTCTGAATATCTCAGAGGTACAATGATCTGAGCTTGCAACAACTTCTTCACTTCCCTCTCCATGATAGGCAGCAGCATAGGATTGATCTGTCTCAACTTCTACCTAAATGGCTTTGCTTCCTCCTTCAGTGGGATTTTATGCTTGATGGTAGAGGTGTTATAGGTTTTGAGGTATTCATAGGTCTAGGCGAAAACATCAGCAAATTCCTTCAAAAGTCCAATGTATTCAGACCTCTTCTCCTTTGTTAGGCTTCTTGACAATTTGATAAGCTTGGGCTCATTCTCGGTCCCAATGTTGCACTGATTAGTACCAGTGTCATCCTCCGAGACCTCTCCTTTTAATGATACATCATTTCTATCAAAGAGCCTTCTAAAGGAACCAGTCCCCTCGGAATATGATTGCTTGGTAGCTGCACAATGTCACACTCTGCAATCTTATTCAGAAAATTACCCCCATTAAACCCTTCCTCAGAGACGGGATCTTGATCGATATGCAGCTCTGAAAACTCTTCGATAGTCTCCAAGAATTTCTTGATCTCAAGATCATCCTCAAACACCTTCCAATGCTTGACATTTTCAGGTATGGAGGGCTTGTATTTTACTTCTACATCATACCTCAGTTTGGGCGGCAAGGGTACCTTGAAAATTCTTGCTGATGTAGCCAAGGAATCTGCCACTGTGTTTTCTTCTCTTGGGATGAAAGAAATGTTGAATGCTGAGAAGAAACTGTCAACTAGGTCCCATACCTCATTTCTGTAGCTTCTGAGTCAAGGATGATTAGCCTGATAAGTGTTTCTGATCTGCTGGACCACCAACTCTGCATCACCGAACACTGCTACCTCCTGAATTCCCATTGCCCTTGCGGCTCTCAACCCCAGGACAAGAGCTTCATACTCTGCCACATTATTGGTAGCTTCATATTCTAATTTGTATGACAGAGATATGATTTCCTGGGCGGGTGACACAAAAACCACCCCGGCTCCAGCGTCTTCTCGGGAACATGCTCCATCAAAGAAAATTTTCCAGATGGGGGTGATGGAGGGAGGAAGCTTAGGGGAAATGGCAGGATGCTTTCTGAGTTTCAGAGGAGGCTTGGAAGCATGGGTGAGTTGAAGCACACTGGAACCTAAATCAGTGTCTAAGGTGAAAATGGGATGGTTGGTAGGGTTGGCTTCATCACTGATTATATAGGCCAATTGGGCTTCCCTGTATAGTCTTCTATGCTCTCCTCCAAACACTGGGATGGTATCATATGTGAGGTCCATCTGCAAGGTTCCCCCTAGTTTTTTTATCCAAGATCTTGACAATAGCATACCGAACTTGGGGGGGACATCAGCTACTACGATATCCATGACCACACTTTTCATGGGCAGTTGAAACAAGGTTACAACTAGGTCTTTAATAACTCCAAGACACTGAACTCTCCTGGAGTCAAAAGAATAGAGGTCATGATAGGCTCGGGTGACTTCTAGTCCTAACTCTTCCATGACAGTTTTGGGCATGAGGTTGTGATAAGCCCCTGAATCCATCAAGCAGTTGTGCAACACCTTATCATGTATGTTCAGGGATGTATAGAAGGGAGGGGATGAATCATCTCTATCTTCTACCATGGGACCTAGGACAACTGCTGGATTTTCATCTTGGAGGTTTATGGAATCTGCAGGAAGGTATGAAGCTTCGGACTGTAAAAGATCAGAGAAGCATTTTTTAAATTCTCCATGTTTAATTAGCTCGGTGAGGGGCACAGGGATCCTGATATTTTGAATCTCATGCTCAAAATTAAAGGAAGATACAAGCTTTGGGATCTCTCTTATCTCAGGGGCATGATTGTGGACAATGGGAGAAAGGGGTTGAGCCTTCTTACCTCTATGACCATCCGCTACATCATTAGTAGGTTTCTCTGTTCTAGAGGACTTCTCAGGAATATCAGGTGCTGCTTTCTTTTTTTTGGACCTCAGGTTATACCTGCCTCGGCTGCCGCTAGCCTTGTCTCCCTTGCTTAGTTCATTCAGCTGACTGTCCATGAGAGACTCCTCGTAGGCTGATTGAGTGAGGTGAGGAAAAGGAGGAGTGTCTCCAAAGCAATGGATTTCAGGATCAAGCTCGTCTGCTTCTCTTTCTTCCCCCTCGGCCACAAAATTGTTTTGAAAAGGGGCCTGAACCTTCTGGTCTTCTCTGTCTCTTCCATTCTCTCTTTGCATATTTGGGGGAATAAAATTATTTGGCCTCCTGAATCCTCCTTTATTTTCGATTATCTGAGGGCCTTTATATGCTTGCCTCCCTTCTACCCTCATCCTCTCCATCTCTGCAGACAGAGACTTCACCATCTTAGTCAGTTCATACACTTGAGGGTGAGGCACCAATGATCCAGAAGTCGAGGCTTCCGTCCTTCCTTTTCTCTTGTCCGTGTTGGCCTTGTTCCTCAGTCTGTCAGCTGCTAATATGTTGGATTCCACTTCTATGGCCGCATCTTGCATTTGGGCTAAGGAGGTGGCTCTTCTTTCTCTCAACAATAGGCAGAAATCGGGGCCAAACGCACTAGCATAAGAAATCTTGGCAGAGGCTTCTGAAGGCTTTATCTCGGTAGGGATTTTATTATACATCTTATTAAATCTTTTGGAGAAGTCAAAGACGAAATCTCCCTCTATCTTCTTCAAGGACCCGAACTATGTCATGTAATACATGAAATCCTTCCTATCTCCCCACTGCCTCAAGAAAGCACTATCCAGAGCTTCAATCCCAACAATAGATCCTAGAGCCAATCCTCTAAACCACTTCCTCACTTCACCATCCAGGCTTTGGACGAAGACTCTCATCCAGACATCTTCATTTTCAATGTTGAGGTTGTCTGCATAACTGTAGAAAGCAGCCAGGTGCTCTTCGGCAGTTACGTCTCCTTCCCTAGTGAACTTGGGCATGTATTTCAAGTAATCCCCAGCAGGAAGAGGATTCACAGGATGAGGTAGGATTAAGGGAGCATATCTGGCAGCGACTATGGTTTCCATTCTATTCGGATGGGGATTAGCACCAGCCATAGGAATATAAGGTGGAGGAGATCTTGGAGGAGAAGGAGTTCACGAAGGGGCTACTGGGAATGAGTCCCGAAGTGGAGTGGGAAACAAAATGGGATTGGAGGAAAAGGCGAACGAGCTCAAGTCAGCGGGTGCTCCTCTTTGTGCAGGAGTGGGGAAATCTTCTATGATCTTGGGTCTTCGCCAGGGTACAACTTTAGGGGAGAGGGGAGTGAAAAGGTCTTGACCCTCCGGTCCCAGACCGAGAGAGGAAAACTCAGCAGGAACACTCCCGAAATTTAGGAAATGAGAAGCTTCAGAAAACAGTCTGTTGGGAAGCTGAGGAGAAGAAAATGGAGTTTCTACAGAAGGAGATAGTGGATTACCTGGTTCAACGGTGGTATTTTCTCCTTCAGAGGCCTTTCCTTTTCTGAAAATCACCTCCGGATCAGCTACAAGTGTAGCTAGGGGTAGCTGTGGATGTGACCGCATATGTCTGCCTCTGGAAGACACAACTAAAGCAGTGGGTTCGCTCCAGTGGAGTTGTCACAATGGAGTCGCCAGGTGCACAGTAGCAATCTTAATAATTCTGATACCTGATGCACCTTCAGAATCAGTTAATCGTTGTCGTTCAATCCTAGGGAAAATATTCAACTTCGTCCCTGACAACGACACCAGAAATGTTAGCGTCGAAAGTCACTCCTGGATTGCTTGCAGGAGAAGAGCCCGACACCCATCAGTTTAATGTCACGATTTTTTTTTTAATAAGTGATCAGATGGAGATAATGGCTTGAGGAGGTATCACTCTAATTCAGGGACTGGATCTGGTATGTAAAGAACAAAGGAGGTCTGGAATCCTAACTTCAGCCAGCGAGTTGATTAAGGGTGAATAGGTGGAAGACTTAATAAGAAGGGTGAACAAACAACTCTGGGCAACAGGCTTACAGCGGTTTGTAGGGGAAAACATCTTAACGCAAGATCCTCCTAGTTCGGGGCTTCAAGAAACTGAATAGAAGACTTGACTGGATCCTCCAATTCCAAGTCACTCAGTGTTAAGGAAATCACAGGAACCGATTAGAGACTCCATAACTATTACAGTGATCCATTACAACATCATCCTATAATAGCTACAACTCAACTGGATCCTCCAATTCCGAGCTGCTCTAACACAGTATAACAAAGACATAAAGAAACTGGCATTCATAAGGCAAGAAGTCTCAAAAGTCCATACATAATCAGATTAACAGTGCTTCGTTAGAACTTTACAACCGGGAGCTTTGCTCAACCATCGATACTTTACAAATTACAAAGACTGAGTTTATATACTCAGAGAAAATTGCCTCACAGAGGCACGGGCAACCATCTGAAGCTTGGTGTCCCTTCAACCAAAGTTGGACGGGCTTCCTCTATCAGACGCCTCCTTAACTGCGCAAGGCTCCTGCAGGGGGAGTAGCTAGGCCAGTAAATGCTGAGCTAACGTGTGCAGGCCTCCTCCGGCTGGTCGAGAACTCGGCATGGATTTTCTGGAAAAATGGGTACACGGGACCCTCTCGAGCAGACCATTCACCAGGCCCTCCATACTCCACACTTAATGACTGAGGAGAGGTTTCAACTACCCCTCCTTACCTTCATTTACTCTGAGCGAGAAACAGTATTGAGGTCTAGCTGAACTGGCATCTGGAGAACACAGTGATCCCTTCTGCAGCCAAACCCGGTGCTTCGACCCTTTGCGCAGTTCTTTCTATCACAACCCAAGTGACCACGGGCTGTGACCCTGTACCTATCTTCAAAGGTGCTTTCATCGTTTCACGACTAGCGGCTGGGAGGAGTTAATCCTTCATCTTCAAAGTTACGATGGGCGAGGAGGCAAGGAGCCCCAATTGCGCGCCAGGTGTCCGCTTCAGATGGACAGCTGAGATCTTCTCGACAAAGCTATGGGCCTAGGCTCTGAACGCCTTCGGCACTTCACGACTCGCGGCTGGGAGGAGTTAATCCTTCAGCTTCAAAGTTGCGAGGGGCGAGGAGGCAAGGAGCCCCAATCGCACGCCAGGTGTCCGCTTCATATGGACGGCTGAGATCTTCTCGGCAAAGTTGTGGGCCTAGGCTCTGAATGCCTTCGGCACTTCGCGACTCGCGGCAGGGAGGAGTTAATCCTTCAGCTTCAAATTTGCGAGGGGCGAGGAGGCGAGGAGCCTAATCACGCACCACGTGTCCCTCAGAGATCTGACGGCTTTGAACTCACCCGACACCATGGTGGGCTCGGGTCCGAATTCTCTCGCTACTTCGCGTCGCGCAAATCCTAACACCAATACTTCCAGACTTCTCGCAGCGAGGTTCTGAGGCTTCATGCCACCTGTATTCCACTCGCCGACTTTGCTATGGCCCCCACTGCCTCCAGCTATCGGGATATCGCTTCTCACAATCTCGCGATCCTCGCACCCAAATCCTCGAGCCTTTTCTTGCGAGGCCCCGATACGCGATCCCACGTGTGGATCCAACGGTTCTCTTCGATCCATATCCAACGGTTATTGACCTTCTCGCTTCTCGCGTACTCGCGACTTGGGATACCCAATGTTTGGGCTCTCACCCTGCGAACTCCCGAGTTCGCGAGATCACCGATCTTGGATGACGTCGACGACACTTTGCCCACTCGCTTGTCTCGGGCCTGAAATGGATTTCTTCGTGTGCTGCGCTTGGGCACTTATCACACAATCTAGCAGACCTGTGTACCTTTGGGACCCGATACCACAATTGTTGTTAACACAATGGGAACCTTGTATTTATGAAAATTTTCCTTCTTGTGGAGTTGCAATGCAAAGGCAACAAAAGGACGATATGGAGTTCTTGTCAACTAGACATTTATTACATGTTCAAAAGTGCATTTAAAATCCTGCATATTGTTTGCATCTTTCCATCTCTATTTTCTACACATTCGTCACATATTTTTTTGTTTTGTGTTTCAACTATGCATTGCAAGCTATGGTCACGATATAATGGTTTATCTTCATTGCAACAAGAATAATGAGCTAAACCATTTGGTAGGCTAGTATATGCTAGGGTCAAATGGATGCATGATTTGCAAAATGGTTCAAACGGTGATAAATAGACTTGTCTTTCTTTTGGCGCACCATCAATCTATTGTGAATGATTTTTTTTGTTACAATTGAGATTTAGTAGCAAGTGAGGAGAATAGAAAGATAGAATAAATGTAATGGCATTGCAAATATGGTAGAGTACAAGTTGGTGGGAATGAACCATTACTTGATTGTTGTTATTCACAAAAGACTCCGAATTTGTTCTTGTTTTGCGGTCATTCAAACGATCAATGAAAGTTGATAAGCCACTATGCAAGTTGTGAATCCATTTTGACCATCTCACACAACATCATTAAACAATTACATTGGGGCATGACCAAATGCCAATAATTTGTGTTGTTCTTGTAAGTAAAAATATTTAAAGGAATTGTCGAGTTGCGGCTAAAACATATGTAAAGTGCATTAGTTTATTTAGTAGTTTTAAAATATATATGCTTAATTCTTGAAAATAATGCATAGAGAAATTTGAAAAGGAAGCAAAGTGAAGGACATGGTAGACAAGTAGGCTTACAATTGTTGTCTTCTTCTCAAACTAGTCATCTTCCAAATGCAATTTGTGTTGATAATTATTTTGGTGACAATAGTTGACAATAATTGCAACCAAGCCAACTACACATGCATCACTTACTTCTATGAGGCCATGTAGGCTAGTGTCAAGTGCAAGGTGGCACTGACTACAAAGTCAAGGTATGTGTTCAATGTTAGTTCCTACACCTAGCAGTGTGAAATAGTCAACATATCATCTTTCATCTTTTTGCAAGGAAAACTTTGGGGGATGCCCCTTCTTCCCTAGATATCTACATGAATGACAACATATCCTCTTTCATGTTTTTCCAAGGAAAACCTTGGGGATCCCCCCACTTCCATAGAATATCTAGATGGAATGAAACTCAACCTCTAGCCAAAATAGTGGTTGGTAAGCACTCAATCATATCTGAACCTATGACCTGAGGCCTCCTTGTTGGCAACATGCCCTGGGAACATGGTTGAACTAATTGAGCTAACCCTTGTGGCTTAGGTTTTTTCTAAAGATAAACTCACAAGGGAATCAACAGGATGATTGGATTTGAACCTATGATGTTATGCACCAAACACACAAATAACATAAAAAAATAAAGAGAAGAGACTTTGTACCTTGAGAATGAGAGAGAATATTGAATGTGAAGCCTCTTCGAGGAGAAAATGGAATAAATGTACAAGACAAGATGGTTATAAAACTGGGTCTCTTTGGTATATATAGGAAAGAAAGGTTACAATACAATTAAAGGGTCTAGCTGACAACAATAATATAACAATAGAAATGTGATAACTCAATATATAGGTCTTAACATGTGGATTTTTCTAGGGCTTAACATATGGCCTAAGGCCTC
>ML815283.1:46430-72720 GCA_009831015.1 Picea engelmannii
TATTTAACTCAATAAGTTTTTATCTTTTAATTAATGCCTCTTTATTCCACTAAGTAACAGTGGGAGCTTGAATAATAAATTTAGGATTGAACTTTTGTTTTTTCCCACTTAACACTAAAAATACTTGATTTTCTCACTAATCCAAAAATGGATTAGAAATCATAAACCACTTGATCTGAACTGGATCTGAATTGAGTGTCTATAATATCACTTGATCCTCAAATAGTATTAAGTATGACACCACTTTCTTATTCTAAGATTATTTTCTTGACAGTGCTTATAGCATGGAAGTGTATTATCTTACTTAACCGAACACTTTAACATAACTTGCATAATCATTCATACATGAATATATATAGAATCACATGAAAGCAATAATTGTGTTTCACAATGACCTTCCTTCATGTTACTCAAACTCAATTACAAATGTCAAATTCGGCACTGTCTCGGACACTCGAATCCAATGAATATAAATAATACATACTTCTTTTACAAAATGCCTAAAGGTTTTCTTACAGCTCACAAATCCCAAATTTGTATAATTTTGGCTTACAAATGAGTGATAAGATTGTCACCATCGACTTCATCTCGGAAAACCTATTTTGATGACTATAAATACCCCATAAATCTCAAATGACTACAAACATGACTTCAAAAGAAAAACGAGGAGAGCTTTAGTACATGAGAATGTTGTGTTCAAAAACACAAAAATATTGTGTGTACAATGTGTTGGGGTGTGTACCATTTAATAGGCCACCCCTCTTAACAAAATCCCAAAATTAGTGGTAACTTATTACTAATTTTAGGAGGAATCCCACTAAGTATGGAATATTGGCATCATAATCAATAACCATATTCATGATTTATTGGTGGGTGGAGAGTAAGTTAAGTGGTTGTATGGTTGGGGTTGTCGGTTCCATTCCCATTGACCTCAAATAATTTTATTACATATACTATATATAGTATATACTTAAAACTCCACGCATACTTTTAAATGGTTGTTATAATATATGTATTATATTATAAAAAGTGAATTGCATGTGATCCCACGTGAATTATTGTTGGATGGTTATATAATCGATTATATATGTTTTTTTCTTCGTAAATAAAAAGGGGAATTTCCTATTACTTAGCTTTTAGAGTACAAAAAATGCCACATGGCTACAGTCTGCCATTTGTTCCGCCGAATTAGTGGAAACCAGAACAGGTGGCAGACTGTGATGTCATTGTTCAAAATAGCAATCCGCCATCTGCCCTGCCAAATGGAAACCAGAGCAGGTGGCAGATTCGATTTCTTGTTGAACAATGCTATGAAACTAAGAAAGACTATCAACTAAAAAAAGAAGACATAACTATAAAACTGCATTGTAGCAGTGCAAAGAGCTAAGTTGAGAGTGCTCGAGGTGGCCAAAGAAGAGAAATTACACATTTGCACCTGGGGGCGTGTCGCTCAGATCATCGATGAGGGGGTCTTCCCTGGGCTGGAGCACGAAAGGCCTCGCACATGTCGGACAACACTGGGCAGTTGGTGCATTCAATAAGGCTTCATAGAGCATGTCAATTCATTGTTGCATGAGGGTGTCCCGGTATACCTGGTCATCCATCTGGCTTTGTAGCTCAAAGACGAGCTTGTGCTGCTCCGGATGGAAGAAAGGTCGTGGAACTTGGCAGAGGTCAGGGAGTGCTGAGAGTGGTGGAGGTGCCAAGACTGGGACGCCCTCCACGTCCATGTCTAAGACCACCACTGCCTCGCCTGGGTCCGTCGGTGTCACTTCCATAGCCTCTAGCACCTTGAACTCCTCTGTCGCAGAGTCTGTGTTCTGAATTATGGCTGCAGAGTCCAAATGGAGGAATTCCTCTTGGAATTCCTCCTCAATTATACAGGTGGCCTCTTCCATGGTGACTTGTGCATGTTGGAATATGAATGGGGCACTTGTGCTTGCTGGAATTTAAATGGGGGGCTACCAGTTATCCAACACTGTGAAGAGGAGGGATTCCGGAGGAAACTGGATGGGTTCCTCTGGAATATCCTCCTCAATGTATGTCATTGGTGGCATTCTTGGTTTCTCCCGTCATTGAGTCCAAGCAATGGACATGGTGTGCTCCAATCTCTGTACCCTCCATTGTCTAGCAGCAAAACTATACTAGGCTGGGCCGCGCCTTGGCCTGCCTCTTTCCCTTGGCATGGTGAGGTTAGGAAGGATGATAATGTGCAAGGCTAGTGCCATGAGAGCTGACTGGATGCAGATCTAGTGCTCATAGCAGCCAGGTTGATGGAGCGCAAAGGAGAAATGAAGCCAGCCTCATCTGAGCAGGAGTAAAATGCTAAGGTATGACAAGACCATTGTACCGAGCCTCCCACTACAATTACACCTTGTGGCCACCATTCTTCTCACACGAGGGAGCTATCCTCCCCTTCTCAACAGGCAGTAATGGCCTCTCTCCATTTAATAATTAGGTGAGGGCTGTCGATCTGCCATATTAATGGCTTGGGCCTGGGCCAGGCTACGTGGCCTCCCATTGCTACGTGGCACCCCATCCGGGATAATCGGTTATATATGTTAAATATATATGATATATATAATAAATATATAAAATATGTATATGATAGATATAAAATATAATATAATATATATATATATATATATATATATATATATATATAATAACTAATCCAATATAAGCCAATGAAGGATCGCCACATGTCAAGACCCAGTTGGTGTACTTATGTGTCACATGTATAATTGTGGTTGGACCATATCTGCCACTTGTCATCAAACCATTGGACCACTTGGAGGTACAACCTGCCACATCAACTGCCAAAAATCATGTTCCACGTCACCTGTACAGTGCCACTTGTCAATATATGGTGTTGCGACATGTCTCTCTCATAGCCTTCCACATGTCTCTTTAGGGTTGACTTGAACTTTGACCAATCATAACTTTTGCATATGACGTCTGTTTGACACGTCATTTTCATCGTTGGAAAGATGAGGATGTGATCTTCGCAATGATTCCATTTTATAGAACTTGTGAGTCGATCAAATTTTGAACAATTTTGATCCTTTCTAGATCCTTGTGAGCATTTCAGATCCTCTTGGATCTCTGTGAGTGTTCATGGATCCTCCTGGACCATTCCTCCCCACTGGGAGGCTTTTGGACCTCCAAAAGGTTTACATTAAATGAGAGATATTCCTCCACACTTTTCATGTGTCTCTTCCCCATGCTTGGACCACTTGGCTCATTATGATCAGTTAAATAACAAGGATGAAGGATGAAATAATGTTGCTAACATAATAAATCATTCTCGGGCTTCCAAATCTATCTACATTCATATTTTCTATTACTATCCATGCACAACATATCAATAGTAGTAGCAAACATATATATGCTACTGACAATGAATTAACAACATTCCTTCTCTTCCTAGAAAAATCCCTATCACTTATCAACTTCAGAAACATTGCATGCCAGTGACCTTCAAGTGGCAACTTTGGAGAATTTAAAACACTACATGATTAGGAGATAACTAGACTATTTCATTATCATATCCTTCACTTGCTTTTGCAGACATCATAGACACATTCTTGCTTGGATTCACAACACCTACAGTTGTGATTCCTATCTCATCACCTGATTTAGATCCCAAATCTTGTTGGACTATAACAACAACCTTTTTTTTTCCTTTTCCTCCATACATTTTAGGCCTTAATTCAGGATGCAGATTCCAACAATGATCTTCATCATGTTTGATTTTCTTGCAATGAGTGCATGTGAGATTTGCTTCTTCCCTTTTTACTGTAGCTACTTGTTTCTCTTTTCCCTTGTTATTACTTCCCTTTTGTTGAGCAAACTCCTTGGAGGAACCATATTTAGTATCCTTCCCCATGGCCTCAAGATGCACAACTTGAACACATACTTCATCAAAATCAGTGGGATTTAACAAAAGAAGAGTATGAAGAATGGAACTATGCAAAGCACCAATGTATTTCAAAAAGGTTTATGTAGAATGTAATGAAATATTTAAAGTCAGTGCTTTCTTTTTGAACTCCTCAGTAAAATCTTACACACTCTGTCATTTTCCTTTCCTCAGATAATGCCATTCCATAAAAAACAAATTGTCGATATGCCAAAGGATAAAATTGTTTCCTTAATGCAGCTTTGAATTCTGACCAAGAAGAAAGAATGTTGTCACTCTTTTGGATACCTTCCTAAAGTTTACCTTCCCACCAAATCCACGTTGTGTCTTCAAGGCGAAGAGAGGACAATTGAATCTTTACCTCGTCTTCATCAATATGTTGAAAATGACAATAAAATTCCATTTGTCAAATCCAATTGTCTAGATTCTCTACATTAGGCTCACCATTATACATGGGAAAGTTAAAATTGACATCCAACTTTAACAATGGTTCTTTTGAATCATTTTTCTTATGTGGAGATGAGGGCGAAGAAGTGGAAGGAGGAAAAGAAGGAGATCTTGAAGGAGGTGGAGAAGGAGGAAGATCATATCCTTTCTTAACTTGTTCATAACTTTGTCCTTTTTGTAATCCTCTCTCATAGTAAAGCTCTTCCACCATTGTCTTCATCTATTTAAAGGCATTGAACAAATCATCTTCAGATTTATATGGACCTATTTTCCTTGGTGAAGCTATCTCTTCTCTTCGAGTGAAGCTCCTTGAACCAATCTCTGGATTATAACTCTCAAGTTTTCCTTCACCACGCTTGCGTTTAGCTCTTGTAATCATTCACCTCTCAAACTAGCTATGATAACACTTGATCCGAAAATTGATTAGAAATCATACACCACTTGATCTGAACCGAGTGTCTCTAATATCACTTGATCCTCAAATAGTATTAAGTATGACACCACTTTCTTATTCCGAGATTATTTTATTGACAATGCTTATAGCATGGAAGTGTCTTATCTTACTTAACCAAACACTTTAACATAACTTTCATAATCTTTCATACATGAACATATACAGAATCACATGAAAGCAATAATTGTGTTTCACAATGACCTTATTGCATGTTACTCAAACTCAATTACAAATATCAAATTTGGCACCGTCTCAGAAAACCGAATCCAATGACTATAAACATTATATACTTCTTTTACAAAATGTTCAAAGGCTCTCTTACAACTCACAAATCCCAAATTTGTAGAACTTTGGCTTACAAATGAGTGATAATATTGTCACCATCGACCCCATCTCGAAAAAATGATTATAATGACTATAAATACCCTATAACTCTCAAAAGTCTACAAACTTGATTTCAAAAGGAAAATGAGCAATGCTTTAGTACATGAGAATGTTGTGTTCAAAAACAAAAAAAATGTTGTGTGTAAAACAAAAAAGTTGTGTACAATGTGTTGGGGTGTGTGACATTAAATAGGCCACTCCTCTTAACAATATCCCAAAATTAGTGGTAACTTATTACTAATTTTAGGAGGAATCCCACTAAATATGGAATATCGGCATCATAATATATATTTTAGTTATGGTTTGCTTTAACAAACCATATTCATGGCTTATTGGTTGCTTGAGAGTAAGTGAAGTAGTTGTATGGTTGGGGTCGTGGGTTCCATTCCCATTGACCTTAGATGATTTTGTTACATACTTAAAACTCCACACATACTTTTAAATGGTTGTTATAATATATGTATTATATTATAAAAAGTGAATTGCCACGTGATCCACTTCTGGTTGGATGGTTATATATATATATATATATATATATATATATATATATATATATATATATAACCAATCCAATATAAGTCAATGAAGGATTGTCACATGTCAAGACCTAGTTGGTTTACCTATGTGTCACATGTCTAATTGTGGTTGGACCATATTCGCCACTTGTCATCAAACCATTGGACCACTTGGAGGTACAATATGCCATATCAACTGCCAACAATCATGTGACACGTCACCTTACAGTGAAGCTTATCAATATCTGGATCTTCCACGTGTCTCTCTCAGATCCTACCACGTGTCTCTTCAAGGTTGACTTGAACTGTGACCAGCCATAAATTTGAGATGATCAAATTTTGAGCAATTTTGACCCTTTTGGATCCCTGTGAGCATTCTAGATCCTCCTAGACCTCTGTGAGCATTCCTGGATGCTCTTGGATCACTCACATAGTAGTTCACCTTTATTACTTGAATTATGAAATAATTATATGACTTAAGTGTGGATTACTTCTGATGCCAAACTGTATGATGAAAAGGCGTGACATTTCTTGGTAACTCATGAATTTATGATTCCCCAAGTATGGATTTTTTTTTTCCGGTTATTGGATGATATACCTTGAAAGGCATGATTCTCCATGACATGTGATTTATAAAATACCTTTTAAAATCTATGGAAAATTTCCTCATGGAAATCACCAATGTAAATAATCACGACCCACGATAGTTGATGGATCAATCATGGATATATTAATGGTAGTTGTGTTGGTGTCTTTGACTGTGTAATCTATGACACAATTTTCCTTAGTAACACATCCCAATTAGGTGATAGAACCTCATGAAATGGTTCCTTTGCCACATAATAACTTAAACTCCCATGGTGAATCCTTCGTGGTTGTTGTGTTAAAGATTAGGAAACTCTCTGAAATGGTGATAGATAAGTACACTTTGATTGATTAGCTAGCTATCAACCAATGGATCTATTTTGAACTATCTCTAATAATGCAAAGATGTGCACTTATTTCTAGATGTAACCCTATCTATGGCATCTCATCTTATCAGTGTTATTGAGAAGCATGGATTGCACACTCATGTTATCCATTGACAACTTAGTTGAAATTATCTTCCAACAATTTCAACTATGACTATCATTGTCAGTGTGTTGGGTCATGGTGGCTCCTCTTTTATTTTCACCCAGTGTTGAAATTCTATTTTGTAATAACTTTTCTTTATTTTTGKTTTTTTYRAACTTACACCATGATGATTTATTTTATCGAYGAGAATTCTTAAATTATAAATGGCCAAGGGTCGATTGTGGTCAAGGAACTAGAAATTAGAGGAACTTTAAAATTTTGGGTTTGGCCAAAATCTAGTAGTTATGTTGTCAAAGAAAATGAAATTTGACCAAACATTTGGCGAAAAGTGTCGTCAAAGRCCAAGATAAAACTTGACTCTRGTACCAATGTAATGAACTATATTTCACTAATTGAATATCCAATGTAAKAAGGACAATGAGTTGAAMTCCATATAGGATAATAATTGATAAACAATGAATGATATATGAGATAGATGAGATACAATGCCAAGTGATTGTATACTTATATGCATTGATTAGTCACAATGGTGAACAACCATGTCCCCTAGTTAGGTCATGTCTCTTAGTTAGGTTATGTTTTTTAGTTTTATTATTATTATTATTATTATTTAACATTTAATTATATATTTTATATTCATTACCATACATGGTTCAAGGCCCAAGTGCCCCAATGAGAAAATGCAGTAGAAGTTATTGAGGTTCAAGAAGTTGTGTAAATTTGTTGGTGTCTTTGGGGCTATCCAATCATGAATGACTTAGATCTTGGTTGGATCCACATGCACACCATGGTCATCCATGATGTAGTCCGTATATTGAATTCTTTGCATGTCAAATGAGGACTTATCCAAATTGGTGTATAACTTGTGTTGTCACGGGGTTCTCAAGACTTGTTGAATGTGCTTCAGATGCTCCTTCTAGGTTCTATTGAATATGGGGATATCATTTAGATATATGACCATAAGGAATTGGTGGATGACCACAATATATCTCCATCATCCTCATGAATGTTGTGAAGCATTAATCAAGCAAAAGGCATGACCAACCACTTGAAGAGACCTTTTTTATAATTGAAGGTTGTCTTTCACACATTAGCTTGCTGGATTAGCACCTCGTGATAGATTAAATTCCTATCAATCTTATTGAAAGAATTAGTTCCCTTGAGTTGATCAAGAAGATTATTAATATGAGGGGTTGGATACTAGTTCTTGACTATGATTTTGTTTAGTGATTTATAATCAATACAAAGTCGTCGTGTCCTATCCTTGTTTTGAACCAACACAATAGAGCTCTTGCAAAGGTGAGGATATTGGTTGAATGTGGCCCTTTTGTATAAGCTCTTAAATTTAGCATTTGTTCTCCATGTTCTCTAGAAGGGGGTGTCTATATACCAGGTTGTTTGGTAGAGGATACACAATTGTAAAATCAAGTGTGTGTTCTACTTGATATTGCAAAGGCACCCCTGTTGCTGAGGCAAAGATATCTATGTATTATTCCACCATATTGTTCACCTTCTTCTACTATGTAGAGACACCCCTTGCATAGGACTTGGCAGTCATTGTGATATTTCACTCACCTTTCAACCAAACCATGAAGAGGAAAAATCTCCCAGTTTGAGAGATTACCTTCCTACATTGCTTAGTTGTGATTAAAGAGATCATGGTAGTCAAGGCTACCTTCAGTACCATGTAGATTTGACCTCCCAAAGTAATAATGACACTATGGGGCCTAATCTTGTAAACAACATGATGTTTCCACACATGTAGTTGTCCTAAAAAACCATCACAAACTTCAAGTGCACAAACATCAAACAATACCTTATTTTTTATAATATTGATGTCATAGTGCAAGTAACATTATTGATTGACGTGGATGCCTTTCCCCTTTCTGAACCAAGCGATGATGTATGGTTGGGAGTGCAGTCTCATTGGCAAGTTCAACTTCTTGATGACCTCTTCTAAGATTAGGTTCTTTTGGTTGTTAGTGTCAACATTGAAATGTAGAAAAGTCCCCTTACCCACATCTGTGAGTGGGAGAGTCACTGACCTTCATAAGGCTCATTTGGTTCCTCTATCTATACCTTTGAGGTAGTGATGGTAACACTAGGTCCATGTTGACAAAATTTTTTCCTTTATTTGACTTGAAATTAGAGTCTGAGCAAGAATAATGTTCCGAGGATTTCAACTCAGCCAACAATTATTGTTTGGAACAACATTCATCGATGTTGTGCCAAGGGATTTTGTGGATCTCACACTTTCCAATGTCCTTCTTCAACTTCTCGATACTCCTCTTTGCATGCATGTTGGATTAGTTGTCTCAAGGTTGCCTATCCTTGCTTTGTCCTTTATTTTTCCGATTAGGGTTGTTTTTACCATTATTTTGTTGTCACTAATTTGTAGACACAAACTCTCTCTTACTCTTCTACTGAATTTTTTGTGTGATATTGACAACATATTAGTAAGTCACTCCTCATGAAGAGATGTCCAAAACATCTATTTATGATTGGATGTGCATGTGTAGGCTACTATGTTATTTTATAATCAAGTGCCACTTGGAGTCCTTGATACCCATTTTGAATACAATGTATGGAAGGTATTAGAGTACTCCAACACCATATAATCTTTATCTTGGTGCAAAGCTATCCATTTCATGTATTGATCATTGTAGTTTCCAATAGGGGACAATTCCTCCTTAAGGGAATAAAAACAAATCACCTAAGTGGGTTCCTTCCCAAATGATTTAGATTCATCTTTGACTTGTTGCACATAGTTAGTGTCCCACCAATCTTTGAAACAGGTAAGCTTGGACTTTAGGAGCACATAGGTGATCTTCTTAGAGTTGGAAAGTTTTTTAACAGAGTAATAACCCTCTAGAAAACTTAACCATTTCTCCAAAGCATATTGTTACACATCAAAATTACTCACTTCGATAGTGTCGCAAGTGTCGTCACTACAAGTGTCGCAAGTGTTGCATTTTGGTCGCAAGTGTCGCAAGTGTCAGAAAAAGCATACTTCCATAATGCCTATGTCACTCTTATAACAACATCATAAAGACACTTGAAACACCTCAAACATTTGATTTGGAAGAAGAGGAATGGGTTAACAGGGTTATGAAAATCTTTCCAGTTGAAAGAACCACTAAAAATTGAGTTTCAGAGGAGAACGCTCCCCTATACCACTGTTAGGAGTGCTGGCGCCCCCCTATACACTCTCAGGAAGCGTTATAACGCTCTGTCTACCCTTTTTGAGGAGCGTTTCTACTGTTAGCAGTGTTGGCACCCCCCTATGCATTGTTAGGGAGCGTTATAGCGCTCTGATGCCCCTTTTGGGGGAGCGCTACCTATTCTGGGCAAAAAATGGTTTGTTGAAAAGAACAAGGGAAATATCCTCTCAATATCTGAAGGCAGTTGGATTCAAATCCTTGGTCAAGCCATGATCTTAGGGAAGATCCCTAACTCAAGGAGGAAAATCCTCAACTTACCCCAAAGATATCTCAAGTGGTTGGGCCTCTCTAAACCTATAAAAGCAGGCCCTCTCATGGTAAAAAGGGGAGAAATATTGGAGGTATGAAACCTATGATATCATAGGAAACATACAATAGACGGAGAATAATCAGTGAATCTATTGTCATTCTGATTGTGGAGATTTTGAGCAAGGGTTGGACAAGGAGGACTTGATGAAGCCACTACACTCACATCTATGGTTGTAAGTTTTCTTCATTGTTGTTCTCATTAATATAATATGCTTGGCCTGTTTCTTTCAAGTCTGTGTTTGATCTCACATAAACTTGTCTGTAATAGATAGATCTATTTCGAACTAATCTCAATAGAGTAGGAAGCTGGTTGTATCTTTGTTTGTCTACAGGGATCATCGAGGAGTTTAAGATTGGAACTCAACTCAGACCGTACAGGGACAAACACCAATAAAAGGTACTTGTTTTCTCCTTCCTCCTCACACATTAGTTTATGTAGATCTAAAAGGAATTCAGTGTCCATGATAAGCATCTTCTTTCTTAAGATTTAAGAGTCTAGCTCTCAAGAGGAGATCTACCTATCCGCAAGGAGATTTTCCTTCAACACTTATGTTTACATATTTCCTTCAAAGAAAGGAATGCCAAAGTTAACTTGTACCTTGAAAGGTGTTGTACCTTCGAAATGTCTGCTTGTTGAAGGTGCCTTTATCGCCATTGGGAGTCGTCACATGATCTATCCAAATTATCCATCATCTCATTCCTCTATTATGTAAGGGATTCCTTGAGAAAAATATTGATAGGATCTCCTACTCTATTGTATTTCTTTTTTTTTTCCATGGGATATTGCTTGGACCAGCAAGGGAAGTCTTCACCCAACTTGGTCAATTCAAGTGCTAACTCCTTATACCCTAACCTCATCTGGGACATTCATGGAAAGACAACAAAGATAAAAAATTTCTAGTGCCATTAGTCAAGACTATGTGATATAGTAATATAGTGAAACCCAAACTCTATTAATGAATGGAATATTGAAAACACCACAATATGCAAAGCAATACAAATTGGCTTGAATGGTGGTAGCGTATCTCCAAAAAGAGATATGTTGGCTATGCTCATTAGAAAAAGTCCCACTACAAGAAGCTGAAATTTCCTTTTAACATAAAGTATAAAACTCTATGAGGCAAAAACCCTTAGATCCAAAACCCTCACCCTAGGGGTTGAGGTGGAAAAAGGAATGTGAACCCTAAGTAGCCTACTTGATACATTAGCTTCCCAAGGCTACAACTTTAGCATACAAACTTTGTTTGGGGCATTTCTTAGATCATTACAAAGCTTATTTTGAGTTCTATGTGTATGGATACCCTAGAAATCATAGATTGTTAGGCCATGTCATTTTTTGAAATCACATGGGAAGTTCTCGAAAAATGCAATGAAAGTTCAGGACCTACAAAATTTATAGAATTGTCAAGGTGTAGGATTGTTTTTGAGTTGATGGCTGATGTGGGTGGCCACTTGTATCAACCTAGATCATTTGTTGTTTAAGATTATTTTATAGCATSTTAATATTAAAATCCCATACAAAAMAATGAATTGAGCAGTATGGATTACATAGATTATCTCTACTTGTATAGGCACATTGCCAAGAATCAAATCAAGCACAATAGACTCAATATGGCATGTTGCATATGTTCTAGAATTTTGTAAGGTTGTGTTTWTTTTTTTGTAAAGTGCAGTTATGCCATSGATGCCATTATAACCAATTAATTGKAGTGTTWTGTAAGCACAATATCATTTATTAGTCCATGCCTTAAGGCAACAAGGACTGTTGTAAACAATTTTCTCTTTTTGCATTGTTTTGGCACACAAATCAAAGTTTTTAACCCAAAGTTTTAATCTTATATTCCGTCGACCACTTTTTCTCCACATATGAAACACTTACAACACTTTTTTTTAATTAATGAGAAACTTTGAGGTGTTATTTGGCCTCATATCGAGGCAATATGAAATGTTCAGTTTAAAACTTAGGAAACACCTATATAACTTTTCTTGAGGTGGATTCATGTTGGCCTTGATGTTAGCATTAGTTCATGACATTAAATGTTTGTCTTATAGTTATCCTATTTTTTTTGAAACATATGTTGTTTTCTCTCGAGGCACCATATGGTGTGCATGCAAGGATCCCCTGTAAAAGTTATGTGTTGAGTCACCATGTGGTATTCAATATTTTAGTATGTTGGCATGAGAAACCGATACCTTGATTTTCATAGTCGCTCGCTTGCATGAAGGGAGAAGTCAAGGATGGTGTGTTGTCGTCTTCACATACAACTCATGCTTAGGGTGAACTCCCATTCACTTATCACATTACTAAGACATTTGACCTATGTGGTCAAGTCTCTTCTTTCCATCCATCAACTGGTGTGCTTCCTTATTCAAGTTCATATCATGCTTGGGGCGAACTAGTCATTGTTGCCACAACCTCCTTCTACAACTGTAAATTTGTGACCTGCACATTTTTAAAAGGTACGTTTCTTCATGTTTTACAGAAACCTGAAATGTTTATGCACCACAATCCTTTGACTAGTTGATCTTTCCACACAACAAACAAATTATATAAGTTTAATGAAGTGTATATGAAAGGAGAAACTTAATACTTGATGTAGAGCAGGGATACATGTCTCTTCGTTGTCCATTTATGGTGAAGGCATTGGATACGTTAGGCAAACCACTTGTGTGGATTGCTTCATCTATAATGGTGATGGGGTTTCTATTCCACCATTCTCTTGTCCCTATAGTGGAAGGAAAACAAATAGTAGATGAGGCATATCAAGAAGAAGAAAGATGCGATGGGGATACAATTTGTGTATTCAATGAAACTTTTAACCTTTTCATTGGCACAATTCTAAGAAATAAAGAATTCCATATACATCAATTCAAATTATTGTGATTACATCGAAGACATTCTTTTAAGGGGAGGTTCCTCCCAAGGCCTTTGTTGTTTGTCCAATTCCAATAAGAACATGCCACATGCCTATAAAAAACATGTCACGTGTTCATCACCCCCTCATCCGCATGTCACCATTTTCATCAATTTATTATGGGTTAAATGCACCCCTGGTCTCTCTCCTCGACTATTCTTGTCCCTTCACTTCTTTGTTGCACAATATTTCGTTTGTC
Organism: Picea engelmannii; assembly: GCA_009831015.1. Lineage (NCBI taxonomy): Eukaryota > Viridiplantae > Streptophyta > Pinopsida > Pinales > Pinaceae > Picea > Picea engelmannii. The sequence goes on from ML815283.1 coordinate 59,868, forward strand.
TTTGCTTCTTGTCATTGCATGCATCCATTATATCTACTACTTATCGCTTCATTAGACCACTCCTATTGCCCATCATCTATTGATCATTGTTTCCTTTTGTTTTGGCTCTCGAGTTTGTTTTCTTGAGTGGCAGGGGTTGTCGAGGTTGACTGATTATTAATGGTCATGGTGGATGAATAATCACGGGATCGAGTCTCAGCAAGAAAATACAAGAAGTTGTCTCTATGCAAAAAAATTTGTAATCTGATCAATTAATTGTTTATTGCAAATTTAATGACATGGATCAATTCAAAAGTCCTGAATCATGCTTAAAGTGTAGTTTTGAAATTATTTTCAAATTTGCTAATATTGCAATTGCAATTTCAGCTATGAAAAGGTCTTGCAACTTATTATGGAAAGGAAAGGGAAGTTGCAGTTATAGGCCTCACCTCAGTTGTTATTCACTACAAGAAAGGAGATGTTTGTTGGCCCATGTTACTCATGGTGGGTGCTTACTGATTATGAATGAAAGGCACTTATTTATTTCTTATGCCAACCAACAACGCCCTTTCCCTACGTCCCTAGAAGTTAGGTCTATTGCACCTTGGGAATTAGTTCTACCCTCATATATGGGCTCTTTGAAAGGAAGGAGATCGATTGATCTATCTCCAACTTCAATACATCACACTCGTATATAATAGAATCTAATATTTGAGTAGCTCCGCTTTCTTGTAAGAAGGCATACTTTGCAACCGTATCAAACCAAAATATCTTGACGAATGGAATCCTAATGTGCCACTTTGATCTCACTTCTTAACGTCGCTACCTTCGTTTCACTATGAGCAGGGGCCCCTCGTAGCGCAAGAATTGTTCATAATGCTATCCCAGAAGCATCTATATGGACATGAGAGTCGTGAATATTCCATTGTTGCCATTTAATACTAATGTCTAAATGCAATTCTAATTCCAAAGAGGTTGTCGTGACAATGTTGAATGGATTTGTGATGTATGATTGTACAACGTGCCCACTAATTTGTTATGACGTGTCATACACGACTTGCGCGTCTTCGAGAGGCGAACAACTCCAATCCTATTGCAATTGTTGTCTTCTCAAAAGAGTGATGCCAAACACGGACAACTGCATTCAATATCTCAGTGATGGCACCAAGATCTCTTGTACTTGATAGAGTTATATAATCCACTATATCAATGGAAAGTTACAACTAATTATCCAGAGCTTTCCTCTTTGTCTTTTAAGTAAATCGTTTATTTCTGTGCACTTCTTATACTATATTTTTTGTGTACCTCTTATTATGATAGTGAGGATGAAATTCGATAGGAAAATTGTTAATAGATTCAATTAACTTTCTTCTTGGAAATCATCAAAATGTCTCATCAAATTTTATTTTAAAAATCATGTTCGACAGTATCATTGATTGTGTTTGTGAGTGTCTAAGAGTATCCATGTAATGTATTTGTGAGTGTCTAAGAGTATCCATGTAATGTACCAATTGGTACTCAATGTATTTACAAGTGTTTAAGAGTATTTGTGAGTGTACGTAACTACTATCCTACTCAATGGATGGTAGTAGAAAGTAAATAAAGGAAGTACAAAACTTCCCATCTTTATTTTCATAAAAGTAGTACACCTTTAAATTAATGGTTTTCATTTCATTTACTTTTAACTTTGAAAAAACAAACATTGAATACAGTATTGAATTGACATTGTACTAATTAGAACATATTTGATATCAATTCTCAACTCTTTCTTGTTTTAAGTAAGATTCTATAAATTACCTGTTATGAAACAAAATTAAAGTATTAACGAAGATATCAGAGAAATAGTTGTATTGAATTTCCTCGAAGGGAAACCAATTCATTCAGTCTCTTGTCCCTGTGGGAAACTGAGAATTGTACAAGATTTTTTGAATCACCCCGTAGGGAAACTGATTCGACCGAACCAATTATGCAAACTACATGCTCAAAAAGAAAAAATTCACTAGGTGGCCTAGATGTCGACAACGGCCTGAAAATAATTCTCAAAAAAACATTTACACTTAACAAAGTAAAAAATGCGAGTTGACAGTTGTGCGCTTGCCTTCTCTCATGGTGTGTGACATTCACGCTTTTCCACGTCACCTGCGTCTGGCACCTGGATAGCTGGAGCAAGAAGCATGTCTGAGGTATTTGGGACACTAGTAGCCTATTCTGGAGTGTGTAGGGAGCATAGTAGGGTCGAGAGCAAAGAGTCAATTTTATCCACTCGTTGGTCCAGGCATTACAACCGAAAGAGAAAATCGTCCATGTCTGCTCTTACCGCAAAGACCAGGTCCTGTAGTAGCGCCATCAATTCTAAGAATCTTGAACATGCAGCATAGTCTAAGAAAATATGTGTCTGTCTCGGGGGCTCTTCCAATTGAGCAGGGAATTCAACCAGAGAAGGCAATGGAATCGAGGGTGGCAAGGGGACAAAGGGTTGTGGAGAGGGTGGCGACTTGCTGGGGAGTGAGAGTTGTGGTGGACTTGTTGGGCGGTCCAATGCGGGCTTTGAGGATGAGTCCATGTCCTAGATTGGGCCAGGAGCAAAGCCCAGTGAATTACCTTGGAGATCGAACCACTCGACCCAGTAGGCCCGAGGCGAAGACAACGGCAGGAGAACACTCTACCCTGGGGAGGACTGGGCCAAGGAAGGGGATGAAGAGCTAGGCAAGTGATGAGGTATAGGTGGGTTTCGGCTAGCCATAGCCACTTTGTTTTGGTCCTGGATGGGACCTCACTTGGGCTTCCCTCAAAGCTGAGACATGGCCAACAGTGGGTGGGGGTAAGGTGGAGCCGAGAGAGAGTAAACGGTGGTAGAAAACAGAAAGGTCGGGAATAAGCATACAAAGGTAGAAACCAGAGAGGCGGGCACAGAGAAGGATTTGCAAATGGGAAAGAAGGAAGCGTAAGGTTCCCACCAAGGAGCATCACCATAATAAGGAGGTGGGAGTAGAATCTCACACACGCGTAGAGGTGATGACCCCCGTACTTCCCCCATCGCCAGGACGAAAAACCAGAGGGAGCCAGGCTGGAGAAGTTAGTTAGGATCTCGTCGAAGTGAGGGAAGTTGATAGTCATCAAGAGGCAATAAAGGAAGGGGAGGCACTGAATGTGCCGGTCACATGGTCTGGGAAGAGGTGGCAGACGCCGTCTCCTCCCACGAACGTGTGGACTCTGCTGACACCCCATATGGGGGATCAATTCTCAACTCTAACCTACAATATTTAATATCAATTCTGAACTCTCACCTACAATATTTTGCTTGAAGAAGATATTGCAATAATGAGGGTAGTGTGTTATTATGCCATGGAGAAGATTTGTATTTTAAAATTTATTCTTTTTTCATGAGAATTTTTTAATAATAAATACTACTAGGTACTCAAGTTGAAACACAATTTTAATTATGCAAAGATGTTTTTATATAATCACAACATACCATCATTATGAGACAAGCAAAGTTTGATCTAGACTCAAATTTTATTCATTTCATTGTTTTTATTAGTTAACTCTATTTTTTCAGCAACCATGTTTTCCACTTGCCCTTCACACCTATGCACTTGCTACTTACAATTGTGACCAATTGAGCTTGACATATGCTTGGGTGTCATCGTTTTTATTTATTCTACCATGTGATGCAAATGGATGCAATATTCTTCATCGTTGACGTGTTCTCAATGGTCTTCATTGTCGCTTTTCACATTGTGTAGGCATGTTGAAGTAGGAGTTCCTTGGATGTTTAATCGGAAGAGACTCTAAGGCTTCATCATTGAACCATGTCAAATGATATTGTTTTTTGGGGAAAACCCTTTCACTTATTTTCACCACCTATACTATGGTTCGATTGTCGTTGTTTTCTTAAGCTTAAGAGGAGTTATGTAACTATCAAGGGAACACTACGTCCATGGAATATATGAACTTTAAAAAGGACACATAAAGTTACAACATATACATTTTACATTCTATTGGAAACTCGCCTTCCCCTACTTCGAGGGTATGCTAGTTAATAAAATAACCAAGACAATTAATTTTCTTTCCAAGAGTTCTAATAGTSTYTTAAACGATCAAACATTGCACCAKACATCTATGTGTGACTTATATGAAACTCTCACAAAGAAATTACAATGAAAGYATGGCTARAASAAAATCAATTTATTGCACACTAACATTTAATCTACATAGCGATTGATACACAAGTTTATGAGTGTGAAATCGTTCAAAATAGTAGAATGTATTCTATGCTACAAATAATTAACAAATCAAGCACATGTCATTATGGAAGTCAAATGCTATACATGCTCGTCCTTTTGGCAGTATGCAAAAAGAGATAAAAATGCTACAAATTTGGCTAATAATACTTGGAAATGATTGAACAATCAGATTGTGCAATTGTTAGAGACCAACTTTTGTGGAACAATGGATTTAGATGTCGACGAGGTTTTCATAGGCTTTCCATCTCTGCAATAACTCCTAGGATGCCTCTTAAATTACACCCCTTAGGGAAGTCGCGTGGTGATGAACTCCCTCATTCAGTGTGCCCTTGATTTGGAACGTGGAATTTTGGCGGCTGCTCATAGCTTCTTTCACAAAAAGTCAAATGCATGTGTGCCTCAAGTTGCCCTCAACCATTCCCTTGGTAGCTATACAATATACTCTGATATGTTTTGTGCTCATTTCAGCTCAATGGATATGTGGTGAAAATATGGTGTAAAATTTCACCGATATTTTCCTATATTGTGGCTTAACACCATAATTTAAAAGTTTACGTTTAAAAACGTGGAGTTCCATCACAATTTCACCATATTTTAAACGTGGAGTTCCATCACAATTTCACCATATTTTAAACGTGGAGTTCCATCACAATTTCACCGTATATAAAATATCAATTTCACCATATTTCAAACGTGGAGTTCCATCACAATTTCACCACATATAAAATATGGTAAAAATTAACCATGTGAAAGGACGAGTTACACCATTGTTTCACCATAAATTTAAAATAATTTAAAATATACTTTATTTTAAATTAATTAAAATTTATGTTTAATATTTAATTTATTTTGTAATTTGATTTGATTAATTAGGATTTTCTTATTCCAGTTTAAAATATTAACAGGTTTGCATTTATACTTTTTGATGTTTGAATCCGATTGGGTGGTCGCTAATATGTGTTATTTTAAAATTATGTATGTTTTCCTTTTAAGTAAAGTGTGAAGGGCCACGCTGAAGAAAGAGGTAGGTTTTTTATGTGAACTAATTTTGAAAATAACGAAATTTTTTATCTATTATCTGGTAGTGTTTGTTAGAAGGCCTGTGAGTGTTTCAGGCATGCCAATCTACTAAAATGCAACCGTAATTTGAAAAGTAGGGTGTACCTCAAACGATTAGCAAAAATTCATCGTTAACAATGGATTTCACTCATTCACTTGAGACCCTAAACATTTATTTAATTATAGAAACAATGTCACTAAAAAATCCAATCTTCACGTATTACAACTTTAATATGTAAGAATTTGTTAATTTCATTTTGATGCTTATGTGCAAAATCTTTTGGCTACACAAGCCTTCCAAGTATTTTGGGAGCCCAAAAAAAGGATAGCCACAATCAACAGAGAAGTTTTCCATCTCCAACTATTAATTTCATTTTGATGCTTATGTGCAAAAGCCTTTGGCTACACAAGCCTTCCAAGTATTTTGGGAGCCCAAAAAAAGGATAGCCACAATCAACAGAGAAGTTTTCCATCTCCAACTATATTGGAGCAACAAAAAACAAGACTCCTCCTCCTCTTGAAATTGATCTAACCTCTCTATATTCAAAGGCAATACAAATGTAATCCTTTCCACTCCCAAAGTGTAGTCCATTCATCAGGATTTTATCTGTGATATATGCTTATGAAGGGAGAAGATTCAAGTAGGAATTGTATCTATTGACTGATTGCATATTTTTCATTCTCGACTCTCATTAACTTTGATTGAACATAATTTTTGTTAGCTAATATTGCCTTTCATTAACCCTTTGTATAACTTTTTAAACTTAACTTCATATTGCAATGTTGGTAAAAAAACTTTACACTATGGTCATTGCAACTGTTCCTTAATATGTACAGACTAAGTTTGTGATTTGTGTATGGCTTATATTTAATTATGGATGTCTTCTTAGTATATAAGTTCATTGCAAAAATTTCCTTACGTTTCAAATTTGTTTTATTATTTTTCGTTTGAAGATTAGAATTTCTCAAAGACTACATTAAAAGAACTTAAGATTTATGATTCCCAATTCCTAATTTTCCAAGGTGTTGTAATTTTGTTAAATTTATTAACCTGTAAATCTTATGGAATAATGTTAACAAAATATTCCTTCAGTCCTTTTTGTTTATCCAGATGGATGTCAGTGGCCTACCACCTATTCCAACTGGCTCATTTTAGCAGTGTTCCAGTTTGGCAATTTTTTTCTAGTTTTCAGGTCACAAAATTCTCGGGTCGTTTTAAGGCCCTAAACAACGTTTTTATGGCTCACTACAGTTAGACTGTAGGAAAATTCAAATTCCGACGACAACATGTGTATTCCTTTGGATAGACCTTTCCAACGGGCTATCGTGCGCCTAAAACGAAGATCGTATGCAGAAGTTACAACCCTGTGAAGTTGATGTACTAACTTACCCCAACAGGGCCCACATGACTTTTGGCGCTTCATCTCCTTGGGTTAGGTTTTTAGGTGTCTAGGGTTTTGGAATTTCTTCTTATTGTAAAAAAGGCTTAGAGAGCCTCATTGTAACCATCTTCTGGCGAATGAGCACGGTCGTCACATCTCTTCTCAGAGATAAACCACCACCATTCTAGCAAGCTTGTTTCAGTCCGCATTTTACAGTTTCAGCATATTTTCTTATTGAATAGAAACCGGTTTTACTGTATCTCTGTTATTGTTCTTTGTTTTTATGTGTTAATAATAATAATAATTTGTATTTATTTCGTTCTTCTCATAAAATATGGATCAGTGGTATTAGAGTGGTCTACTCCTTGTCATTCTTAATGCATGTCCCCGACGAGGTCAGCGTACAAAGAATTGGGTCTCAATCTTGTTTCTCTTGAGGACAAAATCTCTCGCACGCCCAAGCGACCTCTCATGGCAGGAGAAAAGAAAGACGACGAGACATGAGATCCTTTCAAAATGTTGCTTGAGGAAGCCCTCACGCAACATAGGAATGAGATGAATTATAGTTTTGCACAAATCCTTCAGCGACTACCAACAAGCGACGCATCTTCCTTAAGCGGAGGCGTCGCCCCCTTCAAGGTACAAATCAACTTTGATATTCCTATATTTGAAGGTCAGATATATGCAGATGCTGTAGAAAATTGGTTGAATATGCTAGAAGGGTATTTTTTTGTCCATAACTTTTCAAATAGAGAAAATATTACTTTTACGCTCCTCAAAGTCGATCCCCATGTCAAAGATTGGTGGGAGAATTTCTGTGAGCAAAAGAAAACAGAGGGACCCTCATTTTTTATATTCACGGTCACCTGGGAGTTCTTCAGAGATGCTATTAAGGAACAATACTACCCTGTCGGAAGTTATGACGACCTATATACAAAGTAGACCACACTACGATAGGAAAGAGACCAAGTCATGCCAGAGTTCACAAATATCTTCCATACCTTGCGCACCAAGTTGGGTATCAAATATTCTGAGTGACATCTAGTGCTCAAGTATCGCGATGGTCTACATAGATACATCCAGGCCAAAATGGAGTTTCTAGACATCTTGTCCTTGGATGCGACCTATCAATATGTCATCAAAATCAAGTAGAAGCTTAAACAAAAGACACGACAGTTTGGGCCCAGGAACCTCTCACAGCAAAAACAGAAGGGCAGCCCCAACCCACAGAACAGAGAACAATAACATAGATACAGTAAAAATGGTTTCTATTCAATAAGAAAATATACTGAAACTGTAAAATGCAGACTTAAACAAGCTTGCTATAATGGTGGCGGTTTATATCTGAGAAGAGATGTGATGGCCATGCTCATTCGCCAGAAGATGGTTACAATGAGGCTCTCCAAGCCTTTTTAACAATAAGAAGGAATGCCAAAACCCTAGACATCCAAAAACCTAACCCTAGGAGATGAAGCGCCAAAAGTCATATGGGCCCCGTTGGGGTAAGTTAGTACATCAACTTCCCAGGGTCGTAACTTATGCATACGATCTTCGTTTTAGGCGCACGATAGCCTGCTGGAAAGATTTATCCGAGGACTACACATGTTGTCATTAGAATTTGACTTTGTTTATAGTCTAACTATGGTGAGCCCTAAAAACGTTGTTTAGGGCCTCAAAACGACCCTGGAAGTTTGGGACCCGAAAACTAGAAAAAAACTTCCAAACTGGAACACTGTTAAAATAAGCCAGTTGGAATAGGTGGTAGGCCACCGACAGCTACACCATTGGATGACTCTACCAAGGAAGCGTTCTCCGCGTCAGCCAACAGTGCCACATGTCGTACAACATCAAGCCCTTCAAATATGAGGTATTGTGTGATGTTGCTCCTCTTGAAGTCTGTGATGTTCTTTTGGGCCAACCTTATTTATGGAAACACCATGTTGTATACGAGTCTAGGCCCCGTAGTGTTATTATTACTTCGAGCAGGAAATTGTATAGGATACCTGAAGCAATCCCACCTAGTGTTATTTCCTTGATCTCTTCCAAGAAAAGCAATAAGGTCATCTCTCAAAGCGAGCAAAATATTGCAACCACATCTAGGGCCTCCACGACCGACCTCTCTACACAGCAGAAGTAAGTGGATAAGGTCGTGGAATAATACAAAGATATCTTATCCTCACCTACTGGGGTACCTTTTCACTGTTAGGTCAAGCATCCCATCTATCTGACCCCCGGTGCACCACTACCCAATGGGCTAGTCTACCTCCACTCTTTGTTAGAGAATGAGAAGATAAAGTGACAAATCCAAGAACTTCTCCACAAGGGGCACATTCATCCCAGTTCATTTCCTTGTGCGAGCCCAATCATGCTGGTGTAGAAGAAAGACGGGACCTAGCAAATATGCATTGATTACTGAGCCCTAAATAAAATCACAGTCAGGAACTGGTACCTGATTCCATGAATCGATGACCTCCTTGATCATCCCAAGAGGGCCAAATACTTCAGTAAGATTGATCTGAAGTCTAGCTACCACTAGGTCCCAATATAGCAAACAGATCTATGGAAGACCGCCTTCAAGTCAAAACAAGGTCTTTTTGAATGTCTAGTCATGCCCTTTGGTTTGACAAATGCTCCAACAACTTTCATGCGGATGATGGACGATATCCTGTGAACTTTCACCAATACTTTTGTAGTGGTGTATCTGGATGACATCCTCATCTACAACAAGACTTGGGCGGAACACTTGCAACATATTCAACAGGTTCTTCACACCCTGCGACAACACCAGCTATATGCCAACTTGGGAAAATGCTCCTTCGGCATGGACAGGGTCCACTACCTCAGCTAAATTGTTGATCAGCATGATGTGCATGTGGATCTAGCCAAGATCCAGGTCATCCATGAATGGCTAGCCCCAACCACACTCATTGAGCTTTGAAGCTTCTTAGGCCTTGTCAATTTCTATCGCAGGTTCATGTTGGGATTCTCCCATATTGCATGGGCCCTCAACCAAGTGACCAGGGGTGGTGGTAAGGAAAAATTTGTGTGGAGTATGTCCCAATAGAAAGTGTTTGATGATTTGAATCAGCACTTGTGCTCATCCCCAGTACTTTCATTATCGGACCTGCAACAACCCTTTGAGATCGAGACAGATGCTTCAGATTATGTTGTGGGCACAGTTCTCACTCAGCACGGCGACCCTGTGGCCTATCATAGTGAGACACTATCATATGTCATCTGTAAGTACCCTACTTATGACAAATAAATGTACTCCATTGTACAAGCCTTCCACTAGTGGAGGCATTACATTCTTGGGAAGGAGACAATCATCCATGTTGATCATAAGCCACTGCAATTCATGCAGACGCAAGGAAAATTGTAGAATGACCACCATCGAAAGTGGTCCACATACTTGCAGCAGTTTCACCTCAACATCAAGTATAAAACATGAAGTACCAACTGATTCGTTGATTGCCTCAACCGACCTCCAATCATGGCACTCACCATGGTGCTAGAATCTTGCAGCCGCGAGACCTCCAGATGGTCCCACCTCTATGAGATAGACCCTGACTTTGCCACCACCTTCCAAATGTTGGGCGCAAACTCAGTTGTCACTAATTTCCATCTTTAGGACGGACTGTTATGCCATCTGGGCCATATTTTCATTCCATCAAGAAAGCGAGCGAAGCTGATCTAGGAATCCCACTATAGTTGGGTGGCAGGACACTTCGACGTCAAAAATACAGTGGCAATACTGCAACAACATTTCTACTGGTCGAAACTGCGACAAGATTTCCGCAAGTACATCAGTTCCTGCATTGCCTACGTTATTTCCAAATAGACCACTAAGAAATAGGGCCTATACACCCCTCTTCCTACTCCTGACAAGCCATGGGAATCCATCTCAATGGACTATATGTCGTGCCTCCCGTGCACCAAGCAGGGAAATGACTGTATTTTTTTGGTTGTTGATCACTTTTCCAAGATGGCGATTCCGGCCACCTATAAGAAAAGCATCACAATGGAGGCCACTGCTAAGATCTTCTTTGAAAGAGTGTGGGTACATTTTGGAATCCCATAAACCATTGTCTCATATCGGGACAATTGGGTCCTCAGCACATTCTGGTCGAACCTCTGGTCACGGCTAGACGCCAAGCTCACCAAATCCATTGCCTTACACATCGATACAAATGGCCAAACCGAGGTCATCAATCGGATGATCGTGCATATCTTGTGCATGTACAATTACAAGAACCCCTGCACATGGGATGAGAGTCTTCCCTATGTTCAACATAGCTACAACCGATCTATATATAGCTCAACCGGCCACAACCCCTTTCAGGTGGGGTTGGGATTCCAACCATTGGGTCCCATGGATGTTGCACTACCCCTTGCGTCCACCCCGGTCGACACGTCACCTGCTCCAATTGAAGTTGACATATCCACCCGGTTCATTGAGCATATCCAACACATCCTTCGACAGGTTTAGGATGTTTTACAGAAGTCCAATGCCAAGTACAAGTGGTGCCATGATCAACATCGGGTGCCACATAAGTTTTAGGTGGGAGACAAAGTTTGGTTGCACTTGCAGAAAGCACGCCTTACAGGGCCCCATTGGAAGCTTCTCCCACTCTGTTATGGACCTTACACCATCACCAAGACTATGGGAGACAATGCTTTTGAGCTCAACATTCCCCCTTTCCTTGGCCTGCACCCAATGTTCAACGTGGCTCTCCTTTAGCCATATTTCCAACCATTATTGGACACCTTAGAGGTTGCAGAATAATTGACACCAATAGAGCTCAACCCTGACTACATACAACAAGAATCCAATGATCAAATTGTCGACACACAGGTCAAGGGTACTCGCCAGCAAAGGATCCATCTTTATCGAGTTGTCAAAGCAAGACAGCTCCTGCACCAAGGCAAGTGGCTCACCCGGGTCCAAATTCAACAGAAATTTCCTCATTTGATGGGGGAACTCAATGAAATGGATACCATTGCTTCCTAAGGGGGGAGGATTGATGCAAATGGATGTCGGTGGCCTACCACCTATTCCAACTAGCTCATTTTAGCAGTGTTCCAGTTTGGTAGTTTTTTTCTAGTTTTCAGGTACCAAAATTATGGGGCCATTTTGAGGCCCTAAACAAAGTTTTTAGGGCTCACCATAGTCAAAATATAGACGAAGGAAGATTCTGACAACAACATGTGTAGTCCTCGGATATATATTTCCAACAGGCTATCGTACGCCTAAAATGGAGATCGTATGTAGAAGTTACAACCCCAGGAAGTTGATGTACTAACTTACCCCAACGGGGCCCACATGACTTTTGGCGCTTCATCTCCTAGGGTTAGGTTTTTGGATGCCTATGGTTTTGGCATTCCTTCTTATTGTAAAAAAGTCTTGGAAAGCCTCATTGTAACCATATTCTGGTGAATGAGTGTGGTCCTCACATCTCTTCTCAAAGATAAACCGCCACCATTCTAACAAGCTTGTTTCAATCCGCATTTTACAGTTTCAAGATATTTTCTTATTGAATAGAAAATAGTTTTACTATATCTCTGTTATTGTTCTTTGTGTTTCTATGTTAATAATAATAATAATCTATATTCATTTCATTCTTCTCATAAAATCTGGATCAATTGTTCATAACTCTTATCATACATATTCTTATAACGTATGTAAACTAAGTTTTTATGGAATAAATTTGGTATTTTTGTTGTTCATAACTCTTATCATACATATTCATATAATGTATGTAAACTAAGTTTTTATGGAATAAATTTGGTATTTATGAGATATTGAACTGACAAAGAAAACGTGATAAGATCTGGTCCCTAAATCAAGATCATATCATTCTCTCCCCTTTTCCTTTATATATTTTAACATTTGTTAACACACACACCTAGCTTTAATACAAGTTGCAAATGCCCATCACATCATAAAAATAACAGCGTACATGTTTTGCATGTAATATATGTGGTGATTGAAAGTTGACAAATTGTTGTGGCATGTCGATCACCTTAGATTGGTCACATTTTCTACTACGTTATGAGAGGCAAATCGACAAATAGACATCCACCTCCAATTACCAAAGCTCCTCAATACATTTGACAATTCAATTATGAATTAGTGACATGAGAATATGAAGGTTAGAGTTAATAATTCGATTGAAACTTGAATAC
>ML815285.1:0-30905 GCA_009831015.1 Picea engelmannii
CCATCAATAATGCCCTGATGAAGTTGAACTATAGTAGTATCCAGTAGCTCTTGTACCCAAGCAGGCTCATTGATTGAGATGGAGTTGAAGGTGTGTGGTTCATGTCCTTGAGATAAAGCATCTGTAACAATATTATTTTAACCCTTCTTATATATGATTTAAAAATAATAGGCTTGGAGGTGGTCAATCGACTTATATTGCTCCTCTAGTAGAGTACCTTGTGTCATGAGTGCTTTAGTTTGAGGTGATCAATTTGAAAAAAGAACTTATTACCAAGGAGGAACTAATGCCACTTGGTCACTGTGTAAAATCTGGTGGCTGACTATCCGCATCCCAATCCAAGTTGGGATAAATCTTCTCCAAGACTATGGGATCCCCAATAGATGCACCTCAATCAAAGATTGTATTACATGAAGGCCAAATCATTTCACTGTTGTTGTGCCAAACAGTTTCTTTTCTTCATATGATTGTACTCGAACACATTCCAGTTGCGCTCTCACCTAGAAGCAGTGCATGTCTGGCTGAGAATTCTCCTTGAAACCTTTGCAAGCTGTTTTTTTTTTAAATCCAATGAAAACCTTATGGGATTCCCCCTCTTCCCTGAAATAACTGGATGGAGGGTGTTTCAAGTTGAGTCTCAACCGACAGCCACAATAACAGTTGGTAACCCTGAGGGACTTGACCAGATTTGAACCTGTGACCTATGGCCTCCCCAAAGGCAACATGCCTTGGGCAGATGGTTCAACCGATTGAGCTAATCCTTGGGACTTAAAACCTTTTCTAGCTGTTACCTCCAAATCCAAGCTGAATGGGCATGAAATTCCGAAAAACCCTCTTCAATCTGCTAGCAAATGGGTAGACAGAAATTACAGATAGATTCTCCTCCTGAAATCATCTCGAAGTCAGTGGTGAATAAGCCACAACAGCAGGCTGCCAGGCAGGGTTTATTTCAGCTCCAAACAGTCCAAATGCAAATTTTGAGAAGTGAAATGAGATAAGAAAGGTGAGAGGGCCTTTTAGTAAGACGTTGGTTTAGTTTAGACTTCATTTATTTACTACGTCTTTACTGAAGTGGCTATTTTTGCCTGGTCCATGCTGTCTGGCTGATACGTCTGACAGACACGGACTTGGCCGATTCAGGAGGTTTGGTCTGACTCTGCTGATCCAGATTGTAAGATTGTAACTTGTCCAAGCCAGACTAACTCGGCCGAGCCATATTGTGACTTGGCTGAGTCAGTCTACATTGTTACAGATTATGATGATTATATATAGATAGATAGATAGATAGATAAATAGATATATAGATATATAATGTAGACAGTTGTCATTCTTGGTATGCATTTATGTGGAGCATGAGAACCAAAGCTGTGTGTTCTCCCAGTGAAGTTTTATATCTAGTATATTGGTATACTTGTATGCAAGGTATGTATGCTAACACTAACATTGCGTTTTTTTCATGCTTTCTATTCAGAACATGCATGGCTTCAAAATTCCAAGAAGGTTCCTAATGTTCCTCTTGGGGATATTGTCAAAGCAAGGCTTAAACAATTTTCTGCAATGAATAAGTTCAAGAAGCAAGCACTCAAGGTTGGTTCTATACCTTTGGTTCTACTTTGAGGCTGTTTTGCTTCCAAATCATTTGTAGATAAATGTTTGCTTTGTTTCTATTTAATTTTGAATGTTATTTCCCTTTTTGGTTTCAAACACTGCAACTAAATTTTGTGTCCATTTCCAGGTAGTTGCTGAGTATTTATCTGTTGAAGAAGTTGCTAGTATCAAAGATATGTTTGACATGATGGACACAGATAAAAATGGGACTATATCCTTAGATGAGCTGAGGGCAGGCATGCAGAAACTTGGTTCTAATATGAGCGAATCAGAAGTTCTGATGTTAATGGAGGCTGTGAGTAATTCACTGACAGTGTTTACATATTATGTTTGATAGACTGGATCTACAGTATTTTGAATTTACAAATTTGGTAAAGGTTTATTTTTACTTCAACAAGCCTTAGATAAAATAACTTCTGGCCATATGGTCCAAACTAATTTACATAATTTGGATTTTTTAGGACTTTCTTTCGACCATTTGTTGCGTCAGATAGTTTGTTTAGGTTTCTATTTTTTTCAACTAATATTTTTGTTTTGCAAATTTCCTGTTATGAAATTTTATCTCTCCCTTCTTCTGCAGGCAGTATCCAGGCTCTATGAGCCAAGTTCCCTATGAAGTTTGGGGTCAACTTACCTTACATGCTCCCTTGCATTAGGAGTTTCTAGTTTTTAAAGCTGGTCCAATGCCTGCTTCAGAGAGACATAATTGAATTAACTGGAATTGAGTGATTAGTGGACCTTTCATAATCCTTCTAATGCTATTCTCCAGATCTTCCAACCAATCCTCCAGGAACAGATCATCTGCTCTCGTTGTGATTCTTCATAGAGTCTAGTAAATTGTAGTCCATTCAAAAGCATTATATGTGTCTACAATCACAAATTGCTGCTGTCACAAAGTCAGAGAGGTTATCCCCAACCTACCTTTTCTCCACTCTCTCAATCCAGTTAATCAAGAATTAAAGTCTTCATTTCCATTTGCTGCCAATGTAGCAGCAAAGCTACATTAGCATCCATAGTCATATCCCTCTCATTCCTCTCCTAGTTCCCCAAATCAGCAAGGTTGAAATTTGTAGGGGATCGGGTCAAAGTATGTTTGGAATAGATCCTCTCCTTCCATTATAGGCATGTATCTTAGAGAATGGGTCAAATGATTCTGTTAATTTTGTAAGGAGCATTATAAGCAGGTCCATTCAATGTCTCTATACCTAAAACGAGTATGGACTTTTAGGTTGGTGATGGTTGCATTGATATGTCATTCATCATATTCTTAGTACAGATTATTCTGTTTACTTTGGTTTAAGGCTGTGTACATTCTTTTTCTTTTTAAGATACAAGAAATACCCTTTGGAGGAGGATACGTTTTATTAGATCAAAGGATTGTGTCCATCATGCATTTTCAAGTTTGTATTGAATACTGACTACCAAGTTCTTGCTGCCAAGGGTGGTTCTGGTGGATGAATGATTTACTTAGCTTCAGCACTTCAGCTTTACAGTAGCTTTGTAGATTTTGCATTTTACATTTGAAAAAGCACAAGTTTTTCTATTCAAGTTTCATTTTCCCTATTTCTTGTAGGTCACTGAATTTTTACTAATGTTATTGATGTGAGCGCACTGTGCCTTACAAAGAGTTTCCCAGCATGAATATAAGCCAAGCCACAAATTATGATGAAGTTTAGCTTTCTTGAAATATGCACTTTTTCTATGTAACATATTGCTGCATTTAAAAGTTGACTATGCAGTGGTAAATGTTAAAAAGAGAAACTTATATGCTGTTTTTGGTGGTCTTATAGGCAGACGTTGATGGAAATGGTGTTCTAGATTATCGAGAATTTATTGCAGCTTCAATTCATTGGCAGAAGTTGGGCAATGATGAGCATTTGCATAAGGCATTTATATACTTTGACAAAAATGGTAGTGGATATATTGAGATCGAAGAGCTTAAAGAAGCCTTGGTGGATGATTTGGGTTCTGATGACACAGACGTTATGAATGATATTGTCCGTGAAGTCGACACTGATAAGGTAAATCTGATTTTCCTTCTTGAACTACATGTTTTTTATAGCACTGTCACAAAATATTTGGTTAGAAGAGAACCCTAGGAAGGCTTCCCTAAGTTATTTTTGAACTATAGCTGTCATGGCATGTATATTGTTTTTTTATATATTTGGACATAAGTGTTCTCTGTTTTGCATGTGCAGGATGGTCGCATCAGTTATGAAGAGTTTGCAGCAATGATGAAAACAGGCACTGACTGGAGGAAAGCCTCACGACAGTATTCGCGGGAAAGGTTCAGTAGCCTGAGTATGAGATTGTTAAAGGACGGATCCTTGCAGATCGGTCAGACAGATAAAAATAACGTAATAATGGCTTCAAATGAATTGCATGCCTAATGTGAAGCACAACAAAATTAGTTTTTTGGGAGCATTTTTTTAACGATCAATTCTTTTTTTCTTTGCATTTGATGGTTGGGTGATGATAATTCTGGGTTTTTATATTGTGTAATGGGCCTGGTCTGGTTACTGGGCTTTCACATTGAGGGTTACAGTCTGTATTCGACCATGACATCCTGTTTTATGCACAACAATTGTTAATTTCTGGATATAGGGAGTCATATGTGAACTTTCAAGCTGTTAATTTTATGCAATGTTCAATGCACACAAACTATTTGAAGCTTCATATTACGTGCAGCTGCTCAAGAGGGTAATGCAAGACTGTGCAGCGGCATTCCTGCTTTAATTAGCATAAAATCAAGCATCTTTTGTGCATGGAGACAACTGGTTCTGCTTGAAATCCATGAAAATGTAAAGCTTACCCAACTTAGTCAATATATCGCTATGTAACATCTCATTTTCTGCAAGTGGGTTAATTTGGCCTTTCAGTTACTAAAGTGGTAAAGAGGTTTTCTCGGCCATAATGACTTTAGTATAGCAATGATATGTTTCTATGTTTTTAAGTTGTGATTTTCTTATGACTAGAGGTAATAACTATGTTCTGGACATGGTTTATGCTATTTTTTTGTTCTCTACTGGGAGTCAGCAGTAGAAGAGTCTGACCAGTTAGAGAATGGGCAAGCTCGATATTTTGTATGATGAAATGTACTTTCTCTATAAATTAATCCATTATTAATTCTCATCGCTCGTGCCAGAAAACGACAATCTAGAGAGTACTAAGTAAAATTGATGATTCTGGTGATAAGATCATTGATTCATAGCTGAGCATTAAATAGTCCTTTATTTGAAAACCAATGTAACTTTCTGAAGAACACACACAAGAAGATCAGGCTGCAAAGATAAGGACAGACAACTTAACTCGAAGCCTCTACCATTGTTAATAGGGTTGAGCGGTGCATCCAAAGAACCAACCTCAAATCTTAAACGCCCAATTACGGTTGAGCGGTGCATCCAAAGAACCAACCTCAAATCTTAACGCCCAATTGGTAAAAGAATGGGCTTGAATGGCAAAAATATTTCAGCCAAGCCTTTAAAAAGCAATCCACGTGGGAGCGCATTTTTTCTGCTCCGTCCCCAAGCATTTTAGAGGGCACCCATGTGGTATAACATATTTTTCTGCTATTCTCACGAGTTTTGCTCGCATAGTTACTGTTGTCTTTAATTTCCTAGATTTAAAAAAATATTTGTAACGTACCCCCCCATGTGGTATAACATATTTTTCTGCTATTCTCACGAGTTTTGCTCGCATAGTTACTGTTGTCTTTAATTTCTTAGATTTTAAGAAATATTTGTTACGTACCTAATACTCTTTGTAATTGTTGTCTTTAATTGCTTTGATCCCATTTTGTAATATGCCCAACCTTTTAGCTAGACTGAAATCTACATCCACATTACATGGCTCTGATATCATAATTCTCACTGTCCTATTTAATGATTTATGCATGCAAACATGATCAAACAGATTGATGCAAATATAATTAAATTATGCATAATTACAAATGCATACATGAATACAATTAAATCATGCATTATTATGAATGTATAAACAAACACAATTAAATCATGCATAATTACAATGATACATATAAACATAATCACATTCCATTTTTTTTTTGTAAGTTAGAAGCTTATATTATCTTCATGAAACAAAGTACCAAGTACATATCATTCGACCTGGTGCTTGGACTGCCAAAAATGGAAGCCAGTGCCGACACCAAGTCTTATATAGCATTGAATGTTTGCCTTGGGGGTCCAAAAGAAAATGTTTAAAATTGCTAGATTGGCTACATAACAAGCTTGGATTTAAAACATGCCTATAAACTACTGAAACTGAAATTAAGAGGTGAGCAAAAAGCATGGCAGAATATTGGAGTTAAACACTAGATTTACTGCCACTGCCATCGCCACGAGGATGAACATGCCCCACTGGAGCACACATACACTGACAATGGCATACTAAACAAGGTTGGCATGATTGTTGGCCAGATAACGAGTCGAGTAGGTCAACAAGTCGGTGGTCCATCATCTTCTGGTGGAAATTGTGTTCTACAATATCCATGTGAAGTTAGAAGATCAATTGGAGTTGGTCTTCATAAAACCAGGGCGGAGATTTCTGCTCATTCATTTTGTTGGGATTGTCCACTGGAACCTGTGAATTGCTTCCTATTGCATTGTGGCAAACCAAAGGATTAGGAACATCTGTTGGAGACCTTGCTGAGGGCGAGGTTGGGGTTGCCAAATTCTCTTGAATTTGATCGGGTGGAATTTCCTCTTCCACAATAACATATCCCCAAACCTCCTCATCTTGTTGGTTGGACACATGGGAAGAGGAAAGCGAAGAAGAATTTGAGAGACTAGAGGGGAGAGATGAAGAGTGGTGGCCTATAGAACCACGATATGATCTCAAGCTCTTGCAAGGTTTACCTCGTTCACGAGGCATCTCGTTGAGAGGGAGGAAAGAACCAGAAGGGAAGCTGAAAAAGACAAAACATGCAAGAGGTGAATGAAGGTGAAGAAGAGATGGATGGAAGTGGAGACGAGATTGCCAACGGGATCAAGAATGAGAGCAAAATACGACCGGGACAGAGTGAAAAGGGCTATGGAGGGGTTCGAGGTCCATGAAAGAGCCATTATACTACCATAAATGGTATTCACCACATATATATACCTGAATTAACTGCACCAACCATCGAAGAGACCTAAACTTAATGCTGTACATGAGAGCTAGACTGCGGAGGTGAGGCTTGCATAAATGAGTTGTCTTGGGCAAGCACTGTCCGCGTGGAGGGAACGTCGACATCCAGGTGTCATGATGTCTTTCAGGGCTAGGTGACACCTCATTCGGGGAACATAACCACAATCCATTAATATCATAATCAACATTAAATTAACACAACTACAATTACACTATAACACTTATCTTTCTAGGAAATGAAACATCAAATGATTGTAGATGAACAATGTTACACCCAATCATAGGCTCTGTTGCATTGCACTCTTTTTACAACAGGTCACCCCCGAGTTGAGGTTACGAATCCACAAGGATAAATTCTTTCTATTGCTCGCTCTAATCCTCTCACACCGTTCAATTTCTCAGCGATTATAGATTGTTAACTCTTATAACTATTTCAATTCTACCAATGCTCTTTTCCCTTCAATGTGCACAACCAAGGAATGGAGTTTGCTCTGTAGTCCTGTGGGTTATCCCAATTCCCTTCTGGGCTTCAACATAGATTGGCTAGGACATTTCTCTATTGGGGATTATAGGGATTCTCAACTATCACTATTCTTCTCAATGGCAACATTTCCCCTAACATAGGGTTGTAATTTTTCACATGGGTTCCTTTCCCATACTTTCATTACAATGATGAAAACGTAGCTCTTAGATAAATACTTTCGTTAGAATGATTGGCAAAAAATCTAACAACAATCAAGTCATGCATTATATTTGCATGTGCACAACTTACCATGTGTCTTCCTAAGAAGCCCATGTATCTCACTTGCAACTCATCCCAATGTTGATATGACTTGAGACAATATGAGTTAAGTGACTTGAAATAAAGTAATATTATTTGACTTTGGTCCCTTTTGAGCCCCCCTAAACTTTCTTTTTTTTCTCTCTTGTGGAATCATAGTTCCCCATGTTTTTGCTCCTCTTTGTCTATGACCGATGTTGTATTTTTTTGATTATCCTCAATATACAATATTTACATATTACATTGTTTGGCCTTTGACCATTTATCATATACACATATTGTAACGTATCTCAGCTCCATTGAGGAACATTACGTGTGAAAATACACTAAAAATTAAGATTTTCTGCTAATTAATTTCTTGTAGCTTACTAGCTACCGATCACACAGATTTAACCATTTGAATGATACCATATTGTAAATGCATCTAACATCATATATTAAAAAACGTGAATGCATCCAAGAAGCATACAACAAACACACAACATTCATATAAATCAATTTCACAGCGGAATAAACATAATAACACAACATAACACTTACTGTTATTAATTAACCAATTGGCTACGTTTGAAGGATGAACCTACAAATCATAGGCGTTGCTGTTCATTTTCTCACAACTGCAGACCATCCCCAACCTGAGGCTATGAGCCCACAAGGAGATCCAACCATCTGACCATCTACTTTTCACACACAACAACCCCCAAACACGGGTTCTACTCCTACAATAGTTCCAATCCACCAGCTCTCTCTTCCCCACAAACTGCACTACCCAAAGAATGTATCCCCTTCATTGCTCATAGTCCCTCAGGCTGTACCATTCGTTTATCAGGGCCTCTAGTGCACTCGGTTGGTTAGAAATCTCTCTGTTGGAGACTCTAGGAACTCTCAATTGCAAGAGGAGTTCTCACAACAACCTTCACAAGGCTCTTGAGTCATTTTCTCAACAAGAAAACACACTACATACTTACATATCGTTTTTTAGGCGCATCGACCTCTTTTCTAGCATAACAACAATCCAATAATCGCTGCCTTCAAGCACATCATGGTTGGTGCTCTTCTCAGCACTCAACTCTTCTCTCGCTACCCAAAAACTGCATGTAAAAAATGTCCCTATTCTGCACACGAATTTCCCTTCTTCTTCGTTGCTTGCTTGACTTTCACTTTTCCCAAATATGATTGTACTTCAGCCCATGCTCCTCGATAAATATGGGATGTGACTTCTCACACCCACCCTCTTACATGAGTTAAATGATTGACTTTGGAAACACTGAACAAAAAAATAGAAGGTTATACAAAATGATAATAATTCTAGGAATGTGGGTTGGATTAATACCCATGCATAATTCCCCTTTGCCCCCCTTTTCTCTCTTGTGGAATCATAGCTCCCCATTGTTTTCATTCCTCTCGTATCACAATCAACAATTATTGCTTTTATTAATTATTTTAATGTTCATAATATACAATTCGACCTCTGACCACATTAAAATCAATACGGGCTCTTCGCCCCAACACATTGGTTCACTAGTCTAATTCACATTTATACAATTACATTATAATTTGCGGGAATTAAAACTAGGAATGTTACAATCCCCTCTCCCTTATTTTTGCACTGTCCTCAGTGCACAACACCACCAGGTGTACATACAATTACAATGCTAGGCTCTCCCACCATTAATCAATATATAGGGTTTTTGATCTAACATCACATAGGCTTTCCAACTTAAATACAATATACATAAGCAATCTGGCCCCAAAAGCCATAAATACATAGGCGCTTCGGTCCAAAACATATACATAACCCATTGACATTCTCCTACATATATCCCAATTTCCACTAGCTCTTTTCCTTTCTACCTGCTAAACCTAATGAATGTACCCCCTTCATTGCTCTCAGTCCATCAGGCTGTACCATTCCTTTATTAGGGTTGACCCAATGAATGTGGTCCTTTCGTTGTCTCGAGTCCATCGGGTTGCACCATTCATTTATTGGGATTTCTCTGGCATATGTAACTAGGAATATCACTACTGGGATATGAAGGGATTCATTGCTAGGAAAACAACCGTGAACATAACCAACAACAACCTTGCTATGGCACTGCAATTCACACATGAGTTCACTTTTCAGGCCTGACAACCTGGTTCTTCAACAATGCAACTCACATTAAAGTGCACTCTTTAGGCCTGACAACCTAGTTCTTCTGCAAGCCTGAAAAATTGCTTCTTCTTGCTGTACTCATCCTCTAGGTTCAAACATCCCTTTCAATGTTATACAGTTCCTCAGGAGATCAATCATTTTCCAAGGTGTTCTTATGCAGACGAATGCCAACTTGTTGCTAGAATTCCACTAACAATCTATAACCCGTGGCAATCATCCCATCTGCATCATATGCATACATTCAATATGAGACATCATCATACACTTTTCAATTATAATTTTTCAAATCTGTTTTATACAGGAAAACAAAATTTTCCAAACATGAGTTTTCTACTCATAATTGTTTGGCTCTTGCAACAATAGATATCTATCTTCCTCATGGGATTACATTCCTGCCATATCTACGACCATTTCCCCTACAATTTTCCTCAATTTCCATGCAGCCAAACAAATTGTTAGCATATCATACTAATTTCTCAAATATGTTTTATACAAGAAAAATAAAATTTCTCAGGCATGAGATTTCTTCTCATTATGTTTGGCTTTTGCAGCTGTAGATATTAGTCTTCCTTATGGGTTTACATCCTTTCCATATCCAAGACCATTCTCCCTGGAATTTCCTTAACTTTCTTGCAACCAAACAAGTTGTTAGTATCTCATGCACAATATCATTTCACTGCAACATTTGCATTTCGTCCATAAAGTAATTTCAGAATTATATTACTGTAACATTCAATCACTTCCAACTATTGTTCATATTAAATGGAATGAAACCATCATTCTTTGCACATGCATTATCTAACATACGAAGCTTTTCATAATGCAATCAAAATTTTCTAATAAATAAAACCTATATGTCAATACCCATGGCCACATCTACATAATGCATTCTTGCATTGACTCCATAATACCATATGTTCATGTAATGTATTCCACCATGTGAGTTGGAAGGTATGGCCCACACCTCAACACATCATCCAAAATCTTCCCCAATTACTCCCTCGATTATTTGGATACTTTTCTCTTCAACCTATACACAACACTAGGAATATAATTCTCTTAGTGTTCTCTCGTGTCGACAAAGAGGTTGCAGTCCAAACATCGGTTATACATGGGAATATTATTATGCACCTGTATGACATCATAGCCCTTCCATTTCCAA
The DNA here is from genome assembly GCA_009831015.1 of Picea engelmannii. Lineage (NCBI taxonomy): Eukaryota > Viridiplantae > Streptophyta > Pinopsida > Pinales > Pinaceae > Picea > Picea engelmannii. Next base: position 10,852 of record ML815285.1, read on the forward strand.
CCATATCATGGCTCATGCGTGGGAATCCTTAATGACATTCATTGCTACAGTAGGAATGATGTCTACTAACTTAAGTTGGTTATGATCTCATAACCAATATAACATAGTATGGGATTTGTTTTTTTAATAAATGCATTCAAGTAGTAAATAACATTTTCATACTCTAGGCTTCCTGCATTTACATCAATTCAAATATTTTAATTTTAACTGAGGGATTTCTTACCTCAATTCCCTTCACATTTTGTGCAACATAAGAAACTAAATGCATACTTGCATGGCCGTTATTAAATTACTTGATATTATCTAATCATTTGATATTCTGTAGAAGCTCCCAGGCTCCCTTCACCAACTTCTCATAAGCATTTTTACCATCCCCCTTTTCCTTCATATGGATGGATTTTATATACCACAACTGTATCATCAACATTGTTTCCAACCATGCTATAAAACAATTTCCTGGATACACAATCCATCATTAGTCTTATTCAATATCACAACATCATTGATTCATGTATGTATATCAACATACTAATCTTAGTCTACACTCATGCCATATACATGTCTAGGCACGCCCATATGCACAAAATGTCCATTAGTATGCATTAATCAATTAATATAATCATGCCTATTCCATGTACACACATTCTATATTTATTGTCTGCATTATGCATCAATTCTAGCATGCACTCCAATGCATATTTATTTCATCTTTATTTATTTATTTGGTTGTTGTTGTAGATCACTGCCATTTAATTCTCATAGAACCTTGTTTCTCTATGCACTACCATTATGTTCAACTATGCACCATTAGCCCCTATTCTGAACCTTCCAACTAGGCCCCATTTGGCCATTTTGGATTTCTAGCCACTGGATCCACTGGTGCTGCTATCTCACAATTACTTCCTTTATGCAGGGAATCTTGTCCCAACTTCTTTTGGAAAAAAATATCAATATTCATAGTGTTGTAACATGCACTACTCCAACTGAATATTAACACTGCAATATAATTATCCACTCCCCATTTTCCTTTCCCAAATCAGTCTTGAAATACCATTATCATTATTTTATGTCATCTTTCTAATATTCTTTGTCATCCATATCTTTGCTCAATTTTAAATTCCTTTCTTCACTTCACTGAGTGATTCATTATGAAGCATTGTTTGGCCACTCAATACCACTTTTCTCCAAATGGAATGCTACACTCCATTTTCACTTGTATCCTGCTTCCGCTATGCACTATGATAATAGAGGCAACTTTATTTCTTTGAGTACTTTTTAGAAAAAAGTTGCTAGATCATATCTAACAATCCCCTCTTCCTGCATTCCTATACTTGCACATAGAGATGACTCATCCTCTCCACGAGTCACACCTCATCACTCGACATCCTTTCTCTTTCTCTTGTAGCAAGTTTTGTAGTTTTCACTACATTTCTACCCTCAAGGCTATGGAGTCCTCCTTATTCCCTGTGCATGATTATGACATTCCTCACATATTGGCTCCATATATTATGTGAGAACCTTTGTTGATTCCCCTTTTCATCCCATTCAGACTCTGTAGAAGCTGAATATGAATCTTTCTTTTCTCTTCCCGAGTCCTTTTTCAACCTTTCATCACATGCGTTGTAGCCTTGCACTTCCCTTTTGCAACTTTTTAATGCTTCAACGAACTGTACAAGATTGACCTCCTTCCCTATCCAATGGACTTTGGGATTAGTCTAGAACACACTCACACAATCCTCAATTGTGGAATCTTATCCTTTTGCTAGCAATCCTTCACACAACACTCTATGCTAGAGTGCTCCTCTGCGTATTAACAATGCCCTATTAATAATCTCAACCCCTCTTTATTTTGCTAAGATATTGCACTTCAAATTTTCCTCTATGCTTATACATAGACACTATCATGAACATCTAAATTTTTCCTTACACAACAATCACCTCTATTATCTGTGAATGTTTCTCCAAATTTTGACATTTTTTGGAAAAATTCTCACATTGAGTAGTTCTATGGTTAATGGAATCCAATTCCACTTTTCCTCAAACCTTATGGAAGAACTTGATGCTCCCATAGATAAATTATATCTTCTGTCCTATTGTCCTCTGGATTACTTTTCTAATGACCATACTCATCCTTCAATTTGATTTATGAGCCAAAAGTTGTGGCTTCATGAAATCCCTATTTTGCTCAGTGGTGTCCTTCAAGTCCATTAGAAATTGTCCTTTTGATTCTTTGCGAATCCTTTGGCTCAAAACCAACTTCCAAGTTAATATATGGATTATCCTGTCTAATATGTTTCTAATGACTACTTTATTTCTCAACTCTGAGCACTGAGCAAAAAGTTATAGGTAATTGAATATTGCCAATTTACCCCTTTTGTGCACCTTTCTCCCTGGTGCAAATAATCTTAAGCACCAAATTTTTCCATTTACAAAGGTAAATATATCAGGAAACAATGAAAATTTTCTACGTGACACAAATAATATTGCTAACATTTAATTCACAACAACTCTCAAATTATCAAAATAATGCCCCATCAGACTTTGCAGCAATATGGAAATGACACCTTTGCTCATTTGGACTTTCTTCTGGCTTAGCAATTTTATCCTTGTTCCTGCATCCCTACATATATTCAATTGGTATTTTTATAGAATCTCAATTGGGTATGTCCATGACTACCTTCTGAATGATTTGTCACAATTTCCCCCTTAATCGGGCTCTAGACTGATAGTTATGGCTCATAGAAGTCTTGACTATTTTACATTTTAATCCTTGTATGCTACATGTATCTTCTTTCTCATCCTATACATTTTTACATGCCCATTTTCCAAATATGGATCCATAGGTGTCTTCTATGGTTACTAATATTTCCATATACTACTCCTGTGCCCCAAACAAACTTCTGAGAAAGGAGTTATGACCCTCAGAAGTAAACTAACACCAAAATTGTACCTTGCCTGTTTCAACTATAACTTTCTCATACAAGCTTTGTTTTGCGAATATAATAACTCATTGGAAAGGTCTCCTCGATATATTTTATTTAAGTTTCAAATATTCAATGTGATGTCTACGACACTTACAATCTCAAAAATTAGAACTTTTAAAAACATTGTTTAGGGCCTCAAAATCGCCCCGCAAGTTCATGACCTTCAAAATCTCAAAAATTCATATTTACTGTTATAAAAACCTTTAAATATGAGCCATTGATCTTGAAATCGAGGGAAATATTAGCCATTGATTTGATAAATCTCTCCTATGCCCGCAGATGAATCTCTATCGTCGATCATCCAAGTCAGAACAATCTGGACCGTTGATCTGAGCTCCATTGGCGATCAACAATCGATGTTATCCTTTGATGCATGCACCACCCTACCAAAACTATTGACCCAGCCATTGACCCTTTCCTTTGGCAACTGATTTTCAATACATCGCTAAATTGACCAATCCGACCATCGACCATTGACCTTTAGTGATTTGTGTTAGTGGATGAAATACATTATCAATTCGTCCAACCCAATCATCGACCATCGACCATTCCTGTGGACATACAAAAACACTTCTCCAATTCGGTTGACCTGACCATCGGTCATTGGCCATCTCTTGGATGATGTGGAAACTATGATAATGTGTCATGACATGTGGATGCTAATGTGGCATGACATGTGGATGCTGATGCGCCATGACATATCATCCTGAGGTGTCAACTTGGATGATGTGGCATGGCATGTGGATGCTAACGTGGAATGGCAATTCATCTTCCTCTTTTTTTCATCGACCATCAATAGTTTCCCTTGAATGACCCAAACACCTTTCCATATTGGCCAACCCGATCATTGGCCATTAATCATTTCTGTTGGTGAATGGAATACTTTGCCAATTTTTGCTGACACTGGATCATCGACCATCGACGATCGACGATTTATTTTGGTTGATCAAAACTCTTCGTCAAACTTGCCAATTCGATCATCGACCATTGACAATATCTGTTTGAGAACTTCAACACTTAGAAAATTTCGACCAAATCCTAGATGAATCTGGGCCGTCGATCTCTCCGTTAAATAGATCTTGACAGTTGATTCACCATACTTTTCCCATCTCTTCCAATGAACCTCAAATGTCTATTTGATCCATTTTCCCAACCTTCGAAAATGAATCTCGACCGTCAATTCTCTAACTTCACCAATCTGCAAAGATGAATCCTGGCCGTCGATTCTCTTCTTTTTGCAAATTCGAAAAACAGATCCTGGCCGTTGTTTTGTTCCATTTTCAAAGCTTCGAAAAACCTTATAAGTTTTTAAATATCGTTGATCTTGGATTGAAACACGATCTCAATCGTCGATCCATCAAACTTTGCCCAAATTCTACAACGACCATTACAATCTGAAATTTGATCTTCCAAGTTGAATTTTAACTCTACAATTATGTGGATTTGTTCCATTGAATCTCTCTTCGATGGCTGAGGCAAATCCGACCTAAATTTGCTCACAAATTTGGAGATTTCGCTTTGATTTTTCATCGTTTTCCCCCAAATTTGCACAAACCAAAATCTATAACAACAATTTTGTCAAATTCACGTTGGTTCTGGGCTTATACGGGTCTAGTGCCTGAACCAGAATCTCTGATACCATAATGTAACGTACCCCAACTCCACCGAGGAACATTATGTGTGGAAATACACATTAAAAATTAAGATTTTCTGCTAATTAATTTCCTAATAATAGCTTACCAATTACTGATCACACACATATTTAACCATTTGATTGATACCATATTCTAAATGCATCTAACAACATATATTAAAAAATGTGAATGCATCCAATAAGCAAACAATAAACACACAACATTCATATAAACCAATTTAACAGTGGAATAAACATAATAACACAACACAACACTTATCTGTTATTAATTAACCAACTGGCTATGTTTGAAGGATGAACCTCCTAACCATAAGCGTTGCTATTCGTTTTCTCTCAATAGAAGGCCACCCCCGAGCTAAGGCTATGAGTCGACAAGGATATCGGGTCCTCTGGCCATCTACTCTCCACACAACAACCCCCAAACTCGGGTTCTACTCCTACATCAGACATTCCAATCCACCATCTCTCTCTTCCCCACAACCTGCACTACCTAAAGAATGTACCCCCTTCACTACTCACAGTCCCATGGGCTGTACCATTCGTTTATTGGGGTCTCTTGTGCACTCGGTTGACTAGGAATATCTTAGTTGGGGACTCTAGGAACTCTCAAGTGCAACATGATTTCTCACAACAACCTTCACACGGATCTTGAGTCATTTCCTCAATAGGAAAATGCACTACTGGTTTACAACCCATTTTGCATGCACATCGATATCTTTTCCATCATAATCACAACCCAATAATGGCTACCTTCAAGCATAACATGGCTGGTGCTCTTCCCAACACTCAACTCTTTTCTTGCTTCTCAAAAGATGCATGTAAAAACTGTCCCTATTCTGCATACGAATTTCCCTTCTTCTCCCTTGCTTGCTTGACTCTCACTCTTCCTAAAGATGATTGTACTTTAGCTCATGCTCCCCAATAAATATGGGTTGTGACTTCTCACACCCACCCTCTTACATGAGTTAAATGATTGGTTTTGGAAACACTCAAGAATAAAATATAAGGTTATACACAATGATACTAATTCTAGTAATGTGGGTTGGATTAATACCCATGCACAATTCCCCCTTGCCCCCTCTTCTCTCTCTTGTAGAATCCTATCCCCCCATATTTTTCATCATTCTCGTATCCTAGCCAATGATTATTACTTTTATTAATTATTTCAATGTTCATAATATACAATTTGGCCCCTGGCTATATTAAAATCAATACAAGATCTTCGCCCCAACACATCGACTCACCAACCTAATTCACATTTATACAATTAATTATAATTTTCGGTGATTAAAACTAGGGATGTTACACATATATACATTGTTAATCTGAAGATCAAAACTGGGGTGTTACATTCCCCCTCAACCTAAATTTTGCATTGTTCTCAGTGCACATCACCATGCAAATGTACAATAATTTTTACATCAAAATTTCAAAACAGATGCAGGTACTCCTCTCACATCGCATATTCCAACTTCGATGTTTCTTTTTCAGGGTTGTAGTAAGTCTATTAGACCTTTACTTACACTATGATTTTGGTTCGAAGCACCGTGACCTTCTTGTCTAGTGTACCCATTGGCTGCACTTATTCTGGCTCCTCCTGAATCAAAGTTTAGTCAATGACATGGTTATGATCATGCACATACTTTTTCAATAATGACACATGAAACACACTAAGCACTTTCAGGGAAGCATGTAATGCTTGCATGTATGTCTATGGTTTTAATCCATCCAATATTTCAAATGGACCACATAATCTTGCTATTAGATTGGTGCAACTTTCCAACTTCAAAGAACTCTTTTTTTCTTTCACTTTAAAAAATAGATGGTCTCCCATTTTATAGTCCCTTACCATCTTCCCTCTATCCATATAATTTTTTTTATCTACCTTGCGCTGTCCTTGAATTTCGCTTGATTTTAACCATTTGATTTTCCATTTCCTTGAACAACTCTTGCCCAAGTACTATTATGTTTGTTGGATTGTCCCAATTGATTGGAATATCGCATTTTCTTCCATATAAAGCTTCAAATGGATTCATTTATAATTAAGCTTGATACTCAATACTGTAGGGAAATTCTACTAAATGTAAGTAGTCTTCCCACTTGGATGGTTTATCCATGACATACATTCTCAATTTTTTTATTTTTTCTTCTCGAAAAATTGTGTGAAGAAACCTGTCAGGCACTTCCCCTGATTTCGAGGATGGTATCCAGGGTAAACCACATTCTGTAGAAAGCCGAAGCTATTTTCACTCAATTAAGAGCTCAACATGTCACTTGAGGGAATTGAACCTGGGTGGGGGGGATAACACCCCGAAACACAAACCACTCGGGCTAGACCCAATTGATGACATACATTCTCAATATGTGCTCAATCACTTAATTAACTCTCTTTGTTTTCCTCTTCATTTCTGGATGATATACTAAACTAAAATTTAGATTTGTGCCAAATTATTTGAACTATCCCTTCCAAAACTTTGAAGTAAACCTTGGATATCTATCTGACACAACCTTAGGTATTCCATGCAACCTGACAATTTGTTTCATGTAAATTTTTGCAATATTAGCTGCTTTATGACTCAGTTTCACTGGAATAAATTGAGCAATTTTTGCCAATTTATCCATTATTATTATTGAATCATGTTACCTTGTTTCCTTGGGCAAATTTGTGATAAAATCAATGGTTACCACTTCCAATTTCCACTCCGGAATTGGTAATGGTTGTAGAAAACTTGTTGGATATCTATGTTCAACATTTAGTAACTCTTTGGCATTCCACAGACCAGACTATGTAATCAACATCCTTTTTAATTCCTGGCCAAAAGTATTGGTTTCTTACTGTTGTAATTGTTTTCTAGTAAATAGGATGTCTAACACACGAAACATCATCTATTTATTTTAGTACGATCAATCCTAATTCATGAGAGTTATGAGCATACACTCTATTTCAATTCATAAGTATTCCATCTTCTTCCAACTTATATTCTTTATATTTATATTGTACCATTTTCCATTGTAATTTTTTGTTTTACATGTAGGTAATGTCCATGTGAAATAACAACTTCCAAAATTCTATTTTTCAAATATGATTTGCTCATGCTAATGGTTGAAACATGCATTGTATGTACTCTTTTGTAAAGTGCATCAACAATCTTGTTTTATTTTTCTCTGATATGTTTAATATCAAAGTCTTATTCATTAAGAAATTCTAGCCATCTTGTTTGTTGGAGATTTAAAGTTTGTTGTTCAAATAAATATTTCAAACCACTATGGTCTGTTTTTAACTCAAATTTATTCTCCATCAAGTACTGTCTTCACATTTTTAATGCATGCACTATGGCAATGAGCTTCAAGTCACGTGTGGCATAATTCTTTTCACTCTTTTAAAACTTTTTGGACTCATAAAAAATCACATGTCCATTTTGAGTAAGGACTTCACCAAGTCTCTCTTTGAAAGCATTTGTACATACCACAAAATCTTCTTTTGTATCAACAATATTTATAATTGGTGAAATAGTAAGTAATTCCTTTAATAGATGTTTTTTTTTTTTCACACTTTGGTGTCTATTCAAATTTAATCTCTTTTTTCTTTGTAATGATGTAATAGGATGAGCAATTTTGGATAATTCTCTAGTAGCTTCAATTTTCTCTATATTTACTACTATCTCTTCTTTTAAAATTATGTGCCCCAAGTAATGTATCCGCCTCTAATAAAAATAACACTTGCATAACTTGGCATATAGTTGATGTTATCTTAGAACTTGTAATAACAAGATCTTCCTCTGACTTGGAATAAATAAAGAAGTCGTCCAAGATTACAATGACAAATTTATCCAAGCAATTTTTAAATGTACCATTCATTAAAAACATGAATGTAGTTGGTGCATTTGCGAATCCAAATGATACCACTACAAATTTATAGTGTCCACAATTGGTTCTAAAATCAGTTTTGTTGATGTCTTCATCCTTGATCCTTCCTTGATGGTACCCTGAACTGAAGTCTATTTTGAAAAGATCTTTACTCCTCATAGCCTATCAAAGAAATCATCAATTATGAGTAGAGGATATTTATTCCTCATAGTTGTTCAACAATCTATGATCAATACATAGCCTCAAAGTTCCATCTTTCTTCTTTACAAAGAGCACTGGTGTTCCCCAAGATGAGACACTTCAACATATGTACCCCTTATTTAACAATTATTCTAATCACATTTGCAACTTATTCAATTCTAGTGTGTTCATTCTGTATGGAGTCTTGGACAGTGGTACAACTCCATACATTAAATCAATAGATAAATATATATCTCTTTTTGGCGGTAAAATCAATATTTCTCCAAATATATCTTCATACTCGTACAACACTGGATAGTCTTCAAGACTTGGAATTTTTCACTTGGCTGGCTCTTCCACATGAATTTTATACAATTGACATTCTTTCATGAAGCATATTTTTAGCTGTAAGGATGAAATATTCTTTATAGAAATAGGTCTCAAAATTCCATTCACTATGCTATGTTTTTCTTCTTCATCAAGATAAGTAAAAGTATTTAAACATAGAGGGGCTTCCACAGTGCAACATTTTAGATATCATTTTTTGGAATTAACTACGTAGAGTAAGTCATTAATATATGATCCATATCCATGAGTATTAATCACAACTGACCAATAATTCTCATGATTTCAATAGTCCACTTAGCATTCATTACATCGAGTGATGCTCACAGGGGTGAAGAAGTGGGATTGAAACCAGCGAAATGAATCGCATAGCATCAATCATCACTTATGGGGCTTGCACCTGGTAACCAAGACTCTCCAAGTGGTCACCCATCCCAAGATGCCTCTGGGTCAAGCGTGCTTAACTGTGGAGTTTTTCCCACAATCAAGCCCACTTAGCTTGATACCCCATTTGCAAAACCTTAGCAAGTATTGTGCCTTATGAACTATCTAGTTAGATATCCCTTCATTCTTATTATTTAAGCATAGAGGGGCTTCTGCAGTGCAACATATTAGATATCATTTTTTGGGATTAACTTCATAGAGTAAGTGTTGGGTATGTGTTATATTCTTTGCACGAGTAGTATTTTTTTCCTCAGGAAACGTGACACATTTTTACTTCTCTTTTCATGTTGCCTCGATTTTCATGTCCATTGTTGGGCGGTTTTTCGGCACATAGTTTTTGCCGATGGTTTTCTATTTCCGATTAAGGAATTAGGGTTGTTGACTAATCAAGGTCATTGGGTTAGGGTTTTGGATGCCGCTGGCTCCTATATGAATATTGTATTGTAAATAATGTATCACTATGAATGAATATAGAACATGTTGGTTTTCCCGGTTTGGGTTTCTAGGGGAAAAATATCTGTGTAATGTTTGTATTTGCCATTGTATCTTTTCTGTTATTTTACTGAAAATTTGTTTGTAATAAATATTGTACAAGGTTAAAATATACATTTGGTATCAGAGATTTGTTGGATTTAGGGGGACGCCTTTGTGGTCAAGGGTTTGGCTTGGGACTGTGATAAGCCTTGTTACAGTGAGAGATCTGTGGTATTGATTTTTCAGGTGAAAAGAAATGGCGAGCAATTTGAAAATGGAGATTGAGAAGTTTAATGGGAAAAGTTTTGAGCCGTGGAAGCTCAAGATGGAATATATCTTGGTGAATAGAGATCAGTGGATCATGGTAGATCTAGGTAATACACCTATAGGAACTTCAACATATGACTGGAAAAAGTTGGATTAAAAGGCGAAAAGCACAATCTGACGGTGTCTCTTAGATTCAGTATTACTGAATGTGTCAGAGGAAGCTACAACCAAGGATTTATGGGATAAGTTGGGGAAGTTGTATCAGTCTAATTCCATAGTGAATAAACTATTCCTGAGAAAGAAGTTGTATAACCCGAGGATGAGAGATGGAGACTCAGTGGCAGAGCATTTGAATGCCTTCAATAATGTGGTAAGTCATTTAGTATCTGTTGAGATTAAAATTTTAGATGAAAATAAATGTATCAGTTTATTGTGTTCTTTACCAGAAATGTGGGATAGTCTAGTTGTGGCCATAGGTAGTAATACAACTCTCTTGAAGTTTGATGAAGTGGTCTCATGCTTGTTTTCGGAGGAGATGAGACGAAAGAATATGGAAGGACAGAGCACATATGCATTATTTGCAAGAGGATGTTCCCAGGAAAGAAATAGATCTAAGTTCTCAAGTGGGAGATCTAATTCTAAGGGCATATCTAAATATCCCAAAAAGTTTGTAAAGGTATGTTGGAGATGTGGAAAAGAAGGGCACTACAAGAAGCATTGTAGATCCAAAGTTGAGAAAAAGATGGGATCTGAAGAATCCCCTTCTACAGAAGAAAATACCTCCAAGGAAGAAGGAGGGGATGTGTACTTAGATTCTTCAAGCACACATGTAGATCATGAGGCATGGTTGGTTGAATCTGGTGCATCATATCATATGAATCCCCAAAGGGAGTGGTTATGTGAATATGAAAGGTATGATGAAGGTAATTTTTTCTTAGGTGATGATTTGACAACCAAAATCATAGAACGAGGAAAAGTCAAGTTGAGGCTCATAGATGGAAGGATTAGAGAACTTCCTGGTGTTCTGCACATCCCAGGTTTGGCTAGAAATTTGATTTCTGTAAGCAAAATGGACGATGCAGGGGTAAAAACAATATTTGAAAATGAAACCTGTAGGATGGTTCGAGGAGCAATGGTGTTGTTGAAGGGAGTTTGGTTTGGAACTCTATATAAGCTGCAAGGAAGCACTATTAGTGATGGGGGTAATAGTTCCATTGTTCTTGATATTGGAGTTGACGAATAAAGAACTCCTACAGTCTCTAGAGAAAAGTTATGCTGTGGCATCAAAGACTGGGGCATATCAGAGAGAAGGGTCTTCAACTACTACACAGTAAAGGTATGGTTGAAGGTATGTCTAACTGCTCTCTAGATTTTGATTTCTATGAACATTGTCTATATGGGAAGTAGAATCGGGTAAGATTCCCCTCTGGTGCAACGAGGGAAGAAGGAATTTTGCAGCTAGTTCACAATGATGTTTTTGGACCTGTGTCGGTCCCATCATTGGGAAAATATGTGTACTATGTCTCATTTATAGATTACTTCTTGAGGAATACTTGGATATATTTCCTCAGGAAGAAATCTGAAGTTTTTGACAGGTTTAGATATTTTAAGGCTCTTGTTGAGAATCAAACAAAGAAAATAATTAAGGTGCTGAGGATAGATAATGGTAGAGAGTTCTGCGGGAATGAATTTGAATAATTCTGTAAGATGTGTGGTATATAAAGGAAAAAGACTACTCCATATACACCTCAACAAAATGAAGTTGCAGAAAGGATGAATAGGATGATGATGGAAAAATCAAGGTGCATGTTCAGTGGTGCCGAGTTAGGGCAAGAATTCTGGGTAGTGGCAGTGGGTACTGCATGTTATCTGGTCAACAAATCACTCTCATCAGCGTTATATGACAAGACTCCACAAGAGGTATGGAATGGTAAGGAACCTTCTCTCACACATCTCAAGGTATTTGGATGTGATGCATATGTTCATGTTTCAAAGGAAAACAAGAGTAAGCTAGATAAGAAGGCTGAAAAGTGTATCTTTATTGGATATAAAGATGGTCTCAAAGGTTATAATCTTTGGAACCTAGAAACTAAGAATGTAGTGTATAGCCGAGATGTGGTATTTAGAGAAATGGAGGATGTTGTTAAAAAAGAAGTCCTACCAAGTAAGGAAGAACCAGAAAAAATAGAGTTTGATTTAAAGGATGATGAATCAAACTCTACAAAAGAATAGGAATAAGAAGAAGAAAATCCTCATACTCCAATATTGAGGAGATCGGTTCGAGAAAGAAGGCTACCGGAAAGGTATAATCCATCTGATTTTTGTTCAAATTTTTCTTTGTCTATTACTGATGATGATCCTAGAACTGTCAGGGAGGCAATGGATTCAGAGGACGAAAATCTCTGGAAAAAGGCCATGGATGAAGAAATGACAACCTTGGATAAAAATGAGGCTTGGGATCTAGTGGAGTTGCCAACAGGAAGAAATCCCATTGGAAGCAAATGGGTATTTAAAAAGAAGCTGAATGTAGAAGGAAACGTGGAGAAATACAAAGCTCAGTTAGTAGCAAAGGGTTATTCCCAGGTTGAGGGAATTGATTTTGGTGAGATTTTTTTTCCTGTTGCCAAGTTAACCTCTATAAGATTTCCGTTATCTGTTGCTGCTGCATTTGATTTTGAAGTAGAACAGATGGATGTGAAGACATCATTCCTACATGGGGATCTAGAAGAAGAAATCTATATGAAGCAACCAAAAGGATTTGCTGTGAAGGGAAAGAAGGAGATGGTATGCAAGCTGAAAAAGTCCCTGTATGGTTTAAAACAATCACCAAGGATGTGGTATAAAAAATTTGATACTTATATGCTAGGACTTGGCTTCACAAGAAGCAAAGAGGATCACTCTGTGTATTTTAAATTAATTGGTGATCATTTGATTTATTTGGTCTTGTATGTGGATGACATGTTTCTGATAGGAGATTATCTAGGCTGTGAAAAATCAATTGTCCTCTAAATTTGACATGAAGGATCTCGGTGCTTCAAATTTCATTTTGGGCATGGAAATTAAAAGAGATCGAAAAAAGATGAAACTCTAGTTAAATCAGAGAAAATATGTCAAGACAATATTACATAGGTTTAATATGAAGGAATGTAAACCGATCAAGGTTCCTATTCCCGTTGGTGCAAATTTATCTATGGATCAGTGTCCCAAGACACAAGAAGAAGAGGAGGACATGTATAGTGTTCCATATGCGAGTGCAGTTGGCAGTTTGATGTATGCAATGGTATGTACTAGACCTAACATTGCACATGCAGTGGGAGTTTTGAGCAGGTATATGTCAAAACTAGGGAAGGAGCATTGGACAATAGTAAAAAGGGTTCTCAGGTATTTGCGTGGCACTGCTAGCTATGGATTGTGTTACCAAGGAAGACCAGGATTGGACATAGTGTTGGAGATACATGGCTTTGTAGATGTAGACTGGGATGGATATTTGGATCGTAGGAGATCTACAAGTGGGTATGTGTTTAACCTATTTGGAGGAGCAATAAGTTGGATGAGCAAAAGACAAGATGTAGTGGCACTTTCAACTACAGAAGTTGAATACATGGAAGCCACTCATACAAGTAAGGAAGAAATATGGTTACAAAGATTGTGTTCAGGTATTGGGTTGGTACAACAAGCTGTAAGGATAGATTGTGACAGTCAGAGTGCAATTTTTCTAGCGAAGAACCCAACTTATCATTCAAAGACAAAGCATATTGATATTCAATATCACTTTGTGAGAGAAATGGTTGAAGAAAATAAAGTATTGTTGATGAAGGTGGACACTTTGAATAATGTTGCAAATTCATTAAAAAAATCTGTGAGCACTGAGAAGTTTTCTTGGTGTAGAGGATCCATGGGCATTGTTGATTATGCAACCCTGTAACCCTCTGTATGAAAATAAAACAACAAGTGGGAGAGTGTTGGGCATGTGTTATATTATTTGCATGAGTAGTAGTGTCTGCGTTGTGCCGGGTGTAGGCGGGTGGTGCCCCCAAGAATTGTTTTTGCCTCGAAAAATGTGTCACATTTTTTCTTTGCTTTTCATGTTGCCTCGATTTTTGTGTCCATTGTTGGGCGGTTTTTCAACACATAGTTTTTTTCGATAGTTTTCTATTTTCGGTTAAGGAATTAGGGTTGTTGACTAATCCAGGTCATTGGATTAGGGTTTTGGATGCCACTGGATCCTATATGTATATTGTATTGTAAACAATGTATCACTATGAATGAATATAGATTATGTTGGTTTTCCTGGTTTGGGTTTCCAGGGGAAAAATATCTGTATAATGTTTGTATTTGCCATTGTATCTTTTCTGTTCTTTTACTAAAAATCTGTTTGCAATAAATATTGTACAAGGTTAAAATATACAATAAGTAATTAATCTAGACCCATATCCATGAGTATTAGTCACAATTGACCAATAATTCTCATGATTTCAATAGTTCACTTAACACTCATTGCATCAAGTGATGCTCACAAGGGTGAAGAAGTGGGATTGAAACTAGTGAAATGAATCACATACCATCAATCATCACTTCCGGGGCTTGCACTCGGTAACCAGGACTTCCCAGGTGGTCACCCATCCCAAGATGCCTCAGGCTCAAGCATGCTTAACTGTGGAGTTTTCCCCACAATCAAGCCCACTTAGCTTGCTAACCCATTTGAAAAACCTTAACAAGTATTGTTCCTTATAAACTATCCAGTTATAGCTCCCTTCACTCTTATTATGACAATCTAGCACAATATGATGCACACCCAACCAATCCATTCTAATAAGAACACTATATGATCAAAGTGGTATGATGTTCAGATTTGCGATAGTGTTGACACCATTCATATCTAATAGACAACATTTAACATTCTCATTAATTTTCATTTTGGTTCTGGTAGTAAGTTGAACCAACCATGATTTCTCATGCTTGTTTTTCTTCAAACAATTTTTTTCAACCAAATTCGGGGGAATGTAACTATGATTTGCACCTGAATCAATTAAAATGGTAATATGATGATTTTCAATCTTAACTTCCACTTCAATCATGTTTTATTGGTGGTTTTCCTATTGATTTTCCAAGGTCACATATATTCTTGGGATGTTTCAACACACATCTTCCACCAGGGTTTCTTATTGTATGTTGTGCACATTCCTCAATCTATTTCTCTTATGAGGAAAATATCTCTACATATGGTCTCCTTTACATCCTAACATTTGATTGGACACCTTTCCCTTTTTACTAAGGATTATGCCATTTTGGATTCACTCTAAGTTGGTTGACTTTGCTAGTCTGTATTAGGACTATTTCTAAAGAAATAATGTTTAAATCCTTTCTTCCTTTGATCCATTTTTTTTGTAATATCCCCAAGGACGAACCCTGTTGTAATCATGTTTATGAATTGTAAATCATGTTTTGTAGGCCGGTGAGCCAAGTGTATATAAGCTGGTGGGATTATGTGTTATTAGGTCGGAGTGCCTAAGTGTTAAAGGCCAGGAGCCTGATTTTGTATATGTAATTATGCAGAGCATTAATATAATATATAAACACCATTGCGTGCAGACTGACCATCAAGAAAGAGTGATGGGGGACTAAACTTCCACAAGGTGGGTACGGAAAAAGGGGCTGAAAGGTTGGAAGGAGGGGCTAAGCTTAGGGGCTTAAGTCCTTGAGAATAATATTTTATTATTATTCTAAAGCCATGGGACAAACAAGTTTTTATCCTAAGTCCTGGGAGAGGTAACACATACAGATCCAACGTGTGAAAAAGGGAACACATGTTTGATGGAGTGCATGCAGCTTCATGGGAGACATGTGTCGACCCAGGCACATGCAATTTAACTCAACAATTGAGCCGTGATGGGGGTTCATCCTCCATTCTTCCATCCGCTGTCTGAACTGAGGGATCCCTGCGTCTGATCTCTGCATGCCTCATGTAGCTCTGAAACCTGAAGCCTGTGATGTTTTATTGAGAGGCCGATACACCTCTGTCGAAACCATTGAGTCTGTGTTCGACCTCTATGCGGATTCCTTGTCTCGCACCCTAAAAACTAGTGGAAAACCCATGGATTGAGCTGTGTCACTTGTGTGTTCTGTGAGCCCAGCCTCTCTGCTCTTACAGAGTAGAGCCCATACCTGAACTATCTTTGGGTTGCTTCCTTCTGTGTTTCCTGAGTGGAATTGACCAGTTGTTGTTGTTTTTATCCTCACCTTACGGGAATTGGGCTGAAACTGGTTGAAGAAGTGGGCTGTCAGGTCCATGGTAGAAGAGGCAGGTTGTCAGGCTTGTGAGAAACTCTCTCTAGGTGAGAGGGTCTGCTGGGAAGTGGTTTTCTCCCAAAGAGAGTCCAACACCAGCTACGAAGCTCTGAGAATTCCTGATCCGGCCTATTGCCGAGACCCAGAGAGGGAGGTGAAGCACCGATGGACTGTGCTTGTGAAGGTGTATACTCCCGGGTGGAACATGCATGTGGGGAATGAGAGTCCGTGAGTAGTGGGTGTAAGAAGGATCCTGGATAAAATCCTTCTTGTAGCTCTGTGTAGTTTTCCTGTAACCTCAACCTAGTCTAGGATTCCCTTGCCTTGGGTGGAGCTTGGTCCCAGCTCGGGGGTGACCCACTGCTGAGGGTGATGAGTAACGTGGTCTAAGGCTGGAAGGTTCGTGGAAGGTCTGCACGTGGTTGGTGGAGTTACTACCATTTCAAAGATAAGTATATGCACATATTTAATTTCAATTAAAATACATGTCTGTGACGCTTGCAATATTATCATGTATTCCGTTGCAATTATGAATTACTATTAATTCCATTACTTATGTATGTTAGCAGTAATCCTGTGTTTACTCTGTATTGTTTAGTTTAAATGTGTTAAGTCATTTAAATTCATCTGAATGTATATGTATATATATAAGTGTTATTCAACGTAGTAGCGTTTCCCGACAAGTGGGTTGATGGCTGGGGGCGTTACTATATGGTATCAGAGCCATAGTTTCCACATTGAGCCTGGATGGGCTGGATAAGTAGTCCTTGGACCCAAGGTTTCGAGTGGAAATTGTGTTCGGATGGAACCAATTTCGAACCTTATAATGTTTTTGAGTGCCAAGGGGTTACTTGGCCGTGTTACAAAGCTCAGGAGGAGTAGCGGTAGAATAAAACCACAACCAGCGTGGTATTTGACCACAAAGAGAGAGAGAGCTCAACACTTGGGGTGTTGGAGCCATAGGATCTGTTCAGAATGAGAGGAAAAACCTTTACGACCGTCAAATTTGGAGAAGGTATATGATGGTTATTCTGTAAGCTTTTCAAAGTTTGACAATCAGGAGAAGTTGGGTGCGCTGAGGCACAAACCTCTGAAACTCGAAACTCCGATATTCTGGAAGGGATATACGCCATATATATGAGAATAAGCCTGACCGTTAGATCTCATGACAGATTGTAATTTCAATAATTTGGCTATTGGTAGAAGTGGGATGGGTTGATGCAATAACTCCCGAAACCTGAAATTACGAAGTCCCAAAGAGCCTAAGTAGTGGGTCATGATGATGCCACTTGGATGGACATGGACACATGGGATGTGTGCTATGTGCCAGTGGGCTCCAAAGAAAAAGGTTGATGCAATGGGGAAGGATGATGTCGCCTGGGGTGACGTGGACCTTCATAAGTGCACCACGTCTCACCACCATGGTGGGTAACAACTATGCTATGGGCTCGGAGGATAGAGGAGTCAGAAGTTCGGAAGTCGCGAGATTGGAAGGAAGTAAGCATGAAGGCTTCTGACACCCGAAACTCCTAAATCCTGAAGTCATGATTAAACACTTATTGTTCTAGAATTTGGTCATAGCCCATGGTTGCAGGGGTTGAGGCTAAGAGAAAAGGGCTAAGGCTTGAAATTGTTACAGAGCCGAGTAGAGCTAGGAAATTTAATGAAAACTGAACATCTTCTTAAATCGTGTTGGTTTTTGAATGCTGTGGGAATTGTTAAGGAATAATGTCCTGACAAATTCCGGTTGTCTACACATTGTGATGTAGAAGTTCAACAGGTGCCAGAACCGAATAGAATTTCCATTGAGTGAAAAATGAATGGAAGAGGCACAGAGTGCTTCCAGTTCAGAGAATGAAGAAAAAGGAATGGATGTTCAATTGGGAGTTGAAGGGTCGAACTCCAATGGGCATGAAGAAGAGATAGATAAAGAGGGAAAGATGATACAAATCATTTAAATATTGTAGAAAGATGCCCAAACTCATCGAGCAGATAACAAAAATCTCAGGAAAGCTCAAGAAAAATAAGGTGAATTCAACATAAAGTTGTTAAAGAGTTTGGAAAGAATCGAAAAGAAATTGGAAAAGGAGAGTGACTCAAGAAAAACTGGGAGTCATAGGACCCCTGAGAAGAAAATAATATTAGGGAGTGTTAGCAGACATAAACGTCAGTCCCCAAAGAATTCCAATAAGGAAGCACTCAGTAGTTCAAGCCCATATCCTACCAGAAAGCATAGGAGGTATGGAGTGGATGAACTGAAAGGAGAAATGAATAAGATTAAGCCTCCTACATTCGATGGAGAACATAAGAAGGAGGAAGATGCTGAGACATGGTTGCTTGGCATGAGAAAATATTTCCAACTGCAGAATTATTCCTCTCATGTAGAAGGAAGAATTGTGATGTATAAACTGAAAGGAAAAACATCCATGTGGTGGGATCAACTTGTGTAGGTGAAACACATTAGAGAGAAAGATATCACTTGGAAATAATTCAAGATGTATTTCGAGAATAAATACTTGACTAAGAGATATCGTGACAGAAAGATGAAAGAGTTCTTTGAACTCAAGATGGGTAACATGACCATTGTTGAGTATGAACGTAGGTTTTTGGAGTTACTGAAATATGTTCTGTTCATAAAAGATGAGACTTTCAATATTCAAAGGTATCTGAGTGGACTACCACCTTCCATCGATGACAAGATTCAATATGATGACCCTAAGACTATGGAAGAAACTATAAGAAGAGCGAAATGCTTATATGAGCAGCAAGGAGAAAAACCTACTTTTCGGAAGGCTTGGGATGACAAGAAGAAATTCCAGATGGATCAAAGGAAGAAGGGAACTAAGCCACCCTTTTTCAGAAACAATCCTCAAGGACAACCATCATTTAGAGAGCTAAGAGTGGCTGATGTAGGGGAACAAAGGCCAAGGAAAATGCCCATTCAGTGTTGGGGCTGTCAAGGAAACCATAAGTACATAGATTGTCCCCACAAAAATGGCAAAGTGAGAGTTGTCCATAATGTTCAACAAGCTGAAACAATGGAGGACATGGGCAGTAGAATTCCAAGGATCTATGCATCCATGGACACCAAGCAAGATGAATTTCAGTCGCACGTGATTGAAGTGGAAGGTATGATTAACAACCAACCATTTACTATTTTAATTGATTCAGGGGCTAGCCATAGTTATATAGATCCTAGAGTGGTGGGAAGTTTGCATTGGTCGAGAAGCAAGCATGAAAAGTTTTGGTTAGTGCAGCTAGATACAGGAACCAAGAGAAGATTCACTGAGTTAGTTAAGTCCTGTCCAGTGGACATGAATGGATTGAGCACAAAGGCTGAATTGAAAATTCTACCTTTAGGTTTTTATGACTGTCTAACTGGGATGGACTGGTTGGACCAACACCATGCCATCTGTTAAGGTCCTAACCCGCACATGGGTAGATTAATGTATTCGGATGTAATAAAGGTCAATATTAATAAGACCTTTCAATAAAAGAGAATTAGGCGGATGTAAGAAGACCTAATAGAAGCTTCCGCTTCTAGAAGGATC
>ML815285.1:35565-81479 GCA_009831015.1 Picea engelmannii
GATGTAAGAAGACCTAATAGAAGCTTCCGCTTCTAGAAGGATCTTCCTCTAGATGCTTCTTTTTAGTATAAATAGGAGTCGAGGGTATGAGAACCCTAGCTTGGATATTTTTGTAACAGAGTGCTGCTCGATTGGAGGTTTCCCCCTCGAAGAGGCCTGTGAACATTGCTATCTGAATCAAGTGTTATTTCTCTTCAAGTGCTATTTCTATTGCTATTTCGTATATCATTTCTGCGTATTGTGAAGATTATGCTGGATATTTCACTGTTATTCTGTTATTTCTAGCATTTCGTTTCTGTTCTGCATATTTTATATATCTGGTATCTTGCAAGTGGTATCAGAGCACTTTCCTTGGCAGAAATTGTGGGTATTTTTTTTCTTCAGGGTAGAGACGTATTCCGGCGTCTTTAAGCCACAGAGATCTGTCGTTACGCGCATAAACCCGCGGTTGAGGGATTCATACACGCAGGAAATCACTAGGTAAGGATAAAGGATGAATACATCAACAAGACCGCCTTTAGAACAAGGTATGGTCATTATGAGTTCACAGTGGTGCCGTTTGGACTGTCAAATGCACTCACTGTTTTTATGTGCCTGATGAATGGTGTATTCAGGGACTATCTAGAAAAGTTTGTCATAGTCTTCCTGGATGACATTCTGGTGTATTCCAAGTCGGAGGAAGAGAATTAAAAACATCTGAGGATGGTGTTGTAGGTGCTAAGAGAGCACCAACTGTATGATAATTTGAGCAAGTGCTTGTTTTATTAGGAGTAGATCCATTAATTAGGGCATACTATTTAGAAGGATGGGATAGCTATAGATCTTGAGAAGATTGAGGCCATAAGAGAATGGTCAGCGCCAAAGAACATGATGTAAGTCATATCCTTTATGGGTCTATATGGTTATTAAATAAGGTTTATCATAGGGTTCTCGAGGATAGCTCACCCTATCACTTCATTGAAAAGGAAGGAGAAGAAATTTCAGTGGATTGAAGATTGTGAGAGAAGATTCCAACAATTGAAGCAACTGTTAACCAGTTCTCCAATCATGAGGATTGCCGATCCGAATGAAGACTTTGTAGTGTGTACAGATGCATGCAAAGAAGGACTGGGAGGAGTCCTTATTCAGCATGGGTTTGTAATTTGTTATGAATCCAGAAAGTTGAAAGAGTGCGAAAGGAACTATGCAACTCATGATTTAGAGTTGGCAGCCATAGTACACACTCTAAATAAATGGAGGCATTACCTCATGGGAAGGAGGTTCGAAATGAGGATAGACCATAATGGTCTGAAGTATTTTTTTGATTAGCCAACCTTGAACGCTAGACAGAGTAGGTGGTTGGAGTTCCTCTGTGAGTACGATTTTGATATCAAGCATATCAAAAGAAAGGAAAATAAAGTGGCTGATGCACTTAGTAGGAGAGTGCATGAATTACATGCTAAAGCCATTAACATGTATCGAACTGATATTAAAGACAAAATTTCAGAAGCTGCAAATACAGATTTGCAGTACAGGGAGCTGGTAGCAAAGCTACAACAAGGTGAGATGCCACAGAAAGTGGAAAACTATAAATTGGAAACCGATGGAGCACTTCTGTACAAGAACAAAATTTATATACCTAATGTCTAGGACTTGAAGCGTACGATTTTGCATGAAATGCATAATGTGCCTTATGCAGTGAACCCTGGATATCAGAAGACTATGGCAGTAGTCAAGAGCCATTACTTTTGGCCAGGTATGAAGAAAGAGATTGCTGAATACATTGCTAGATGTATGGAGTGCCAAAAGGTTAAAGCTAAGAATAGGCACCCATCAGGGATGTTGCAACCTTTACCCATTCCTGAGTGGAAGTGGGAAGTGGTGACAATGGATTTCATCACAGGATTGCCCAGAATAGGCAAACAACATGATTCAATCATGGTGGTAGTGGATAAGCTTACGAAAGATGCCCATTTCATTACGTTAAACACTGCTCACAAGGTGGTGTATGTTGCCGACATATTTATGAAGGAAGTGGAATGATTGCATAGAATTCCCAAGACAATTGTGTTTGACCGAGACCTGAAATTTACCTCTAAGTTATGGAAGGGGTTGTTTATGGTGTTCAGAACGAATCTGAATTTCAACACAACCTATCACCTTGAGTATGATGGACAAAATAAGAGGGTGAATCGAGTAATAAAAGACATGCTAAGGATGTATGTGATGGATAAACCATCGAAATGAGAAGACTACCTACACTTAGTAGAATTCACCTATAATAATGGGTATCAAGCATCATTGAAGATGAGCCCATTTGAAGCACTTTACGACAGAAAGTGCAATACTAGTAAGCTGGGATAATCCAACTGATAGGGTAGTAGTTGGGCCAGAGTTGCTCAAGGAAATGGAAGAACAAATGCTAAAAATTAAGCAGAATTTGAAAGCTGCCCAAGACAGGAAGAAAATTTATGTTGATAAAAACAGAACCCACAGAGAGATTAAAGTGGGTGATCATGTTTTACTGAAAGTGAAAGCCAATAGAAGTTCTTTGAAGTTGGGAAACTGCGCCAAGTTGGCATCTAGATTTTGTGGGCCATTTGAAATCCTAGAAAGGATTGGGCTAGTTGCATATCTTCTTGCATTACCTGCATCTATGACTGTACATAATGTGTTTCATTGCTTAAGAAATATATACTTGATGCTAATCATGTAATTGATTGGAATGTGATTCAAGTGGAGAAAGAAGGTGTCCTACAAGTGCATCTTGTGTGCATATTGGACCGGAAAAGAAAACAACTTCGGAATCGATCCATAGGGCTTGTAAAGGTCCAGTGGACCTGGTATGGTCCTGAGGACGTGACTTGGGAACATGAAGATTCTATGCGGGCAGAATATCCACATATTTTTGAAGGTTTTTGAAAATCTTGCTGACGTTGTGTAAAAGTTGCATCGAGGACAATGCAAAAATAAGGGGAGGGGATTGTAATATCCCCAAGGAAGAACCCTGCTGTAATCATGTGTATGAATTGTAAATCATGTTTTGTAGGATGGTGAGACAAGTATATATAAGCCGATGGGCTTATGTGTTTATTAGGCCAGAGAGATTAAGTGTTAAAGACCAAGAGCCTGATTTTGTATATGCAATTATGCAGATCATTAATATAATATATAAACACCGCTGCGTGCAGACTGACCACAAAGAAAGAGTGATGGGGGACTAATCTTCCACAAGGTGGGTAAGGGAAAAGAGGCTGAAAGGTTGGAAGGAGGGGCTAATCTTAGGGGCTTAAGTCCTTGATAATAATATTTTGTTATTATTCTAAAGTTGTGGGACAAACATGTTTTTATCCTAAGTCCTGGGAGAGGCAACACATACAGATACAACATGTGCAAAAGGGAACACATGCTTGATGGAGTGCATGAAACTTCATCGACGACATGTGTCGGCCTAGGCGCATGCAATTTAACTCAAGAATTGAGTCGTGATGGGGGTTCGTCCTCCATTCCGCCATCCGCTATCTGAACTAATGGATCTTTGCGTCTAATCTCTGCAAGCCTCACACAGCTCTGAAACCCAAAGCCTGTGATGTTTTCTTGAGAGGCCGATACACCTTTGTCAGAACCGTTGAGTCTGTGTTTGACCTCTGTGTGGATTCCTTATCTCGCACCCTGAAAACCAGTGGCAAACCCATGGATTGAGACGTGTCACCTGTGTGTTCTATGAGCCCAGGCTATCCACTGTTGCAGAGTTGAGACCGTACCTGAACTGTCTTTGGGTTGCTACCTTATGTGTTTCCTGAGTGGAATTGACCAGTTGTTGTTGCTATTATCCTCACCTTACGGGAATTGGGATGAAACTGGTTGAAGAAGCAGGTTGTCAGCTCTGTGGTAGAAGAGGCCGGTTGTCAGGCTTGTGAGAAACTCTCTCTAGGTGAGAGAGTTTGCTGGGAAGTGTTTTCTCCCAGAGAGAGTCCAACACCAACTACAGAGCTTTGAGAATTCCTGATCTAGCATGTTACCGAGACCCAGAGAGGGAGGTGAAGCACTGATGGACTGTGCTTGTGAAGGTGTATACTCCCGGGTGGAACATGCATGTGGGAAATGAGAGTCCATGAGTAGTGGGCATAAGAAGGCTTCTGGAGAGAATCCTTCCGGTAGATTTGTGTAGTTTTCCTGTAACCTCAGCCTATTCTAGGATTCCCTTGCCTTGGGTGGAGCTTGGTCCCAGCTCGGGGGTGACCCACTGCTGAGTGTGATGAACAACGTGGTATAAGGATGGAAGGTTCATGGAAGGTCTGCATGTGGTTGGTGGAGTTACTACCATTTGAAAGATAAGTATATGCATGTGTTTAATTTCAATTAAAATGCATGTCTGTGACGCTTGCAATATTATCATGTATTCCGTTGCAATTATGAATTACTGTTAATTCCATTACTTTTGTATGTTAGCAGTAATCCTGTGTTTACTCTGTATTGTTTAGTTTAAATGTGTTAAGTCATTTAANTATATATATATATATATATATATATATATATATATATATATATATATATAAGTGTTATTCCACGTAGTAGCGTTGCCTGACAAGTGGGTTGATGGCCGGGGGCGTTACATTTTCATTCTTATCTTTCCAAGACTCCTAGAAAACTACTTTGCATTTGTTTTTCTCATATAGGTACTTGACTTTCTTGATGGTTTTTTCAAGAATACAAGGTTCAACAAATTGAATATTGTCTCTGTAAAACACCGATAGTCCACTTTAGAACCTTTGTTTCACCTTCTCTTTAATAAAGTACACATACCCCAACAACTCCAAAAACGTTTTCTCATATTCCTCCATGTTCATATTTCCCAACTTAAGTTCAAAGATTTTCTGCATGTTTTTATCACAAGAAAAGGTATTTCCGCTGGAAATATTTCTTGAACTACTTCCAAAAAATCTTATTTTCATTGATGTACTTAACTTGTTTTAGTTGATTCTACCACATAGAAGTCTTTTCTTGTAGATGGTATACAAAAATATTTTCTTTTAGATTGGATGAGTAGCTATGCAATTGAAAATACTTTTTTTTATCCATGACAACCAAGCTTCAAAGTCTTCTCCCTTTTTGTTTTAACCAAAAAAAGTTGGTGGCTTAATCTTTATAAGCCCCCCTTGCAAACTGTCTAGTTCATGTCTTTTTCTTTGATACCTAACATGGAACATTTTTTGGCCACTCTTTGATTCTTCAGATTCATATGACTTCTTGGCTAAATGAGTTGGTGAGTAGCAGTATCTTTGAGTTTTGATAGCACTTCTTGAGTTCCTAAATTTTCTATAACTATGCCTCTTTACATGGGATCTAGGCAATTTATTATGCATTGAATCTGATCCATTCTTTATTCATCTCTATTGTTGATTTAAACCATGTAGCAGTTGAGTGTTTATTTGATTTTTCTTCTATTGAGCTTTCAAGATCCGAAATGGATCCAAATTGACGAATCAGTGTAAGACTTAGTACCTACACAATTAATAAGACAATTCATGAAGGTTAAGAAACAATGTAAACCAATTCAAATGTAAATGTAAATGTTGAATCATAAAAAATGAAGTGAGAAGGAAAAAATGTGATAGTTAAAAGATAAAGAAAAATAAGGAAAAATGAATAGGAGAGAAGACGGAGGAATGAGAAATGAAGGGCCATGGCTGTTGGCCTTCCTTTACCTCCAAGTTCTCCCTAGTTCTTCCTTCAATCTCATTCTCAAAGGTTTTTTTTTTCCAAGGAGATGAGGATGGACAGAGAGCCATGGAAGCATTGTAACGAGATATTGCCGAAATGAAACACCGAGCCCCCATTTGAAGATGGTTTTCCCATTTGGGTTTCAAGAGTAAATATGAAATATGGTCTCCATTATGTCTTGAATTGCTATGAGATTTGTATGTTAATGTGATTTGTGTATTCATGCTTTAATTATGTTTTGAATGGCTTCCAACAAATAGTGAGAGTGTAAATGAGAGGAATATGTGAATAAAATTGTGGATTTATTTCATTAATGGTTTCCCCTGTCTAATAGAGAGTATACCAACTCTATTGCTACCACCATAGGATACATTTCTAGGCACAAAGATCGATGGTTTCCATCATTGAGTCATTTCACCTTTGTAAGAGTTGCTAATTTCAAATTTATCACTATTGGACAAGTTTTCTTACTCCTCAAGACTGTATTTTCATTCCTTGAATTGAATTTATCTTGCTTGGGTCGAAATAACACTTGCATGGTCGATTTCTTATTTGTTGGGGAAAATTTCTTCCTCACTAGAGTGTAATTTCAGTTTTAAAGTGAATCCCTTTCTACCTAGGTGGATTTCTCACTACTTGGGCAACTTTACAACTCCCTGGGTGGATTTCTCACTACCTAGGTGAATTTACATTTTCTTGGGTGCATTTTTCATTGCATAGAAAAATTTACATTTCCTTGGGCATATTTCTCATATCTCGAATGATTGTACATATTTTTGGGACTATTTTCAATTTCCTAAGACATTTTCCAATTGCTCGGGTCATTTTCTACATGCTTGGGTTGACTTCGGTCATCACTAGAAAAATTGCTTGGTTTTTGGGTGATTCTTTTGGATGCATTGAGCTATGAGATGAGTGGAAAGTCCAATGAGTGGAAACTATAAACTAAACCATTGTTCCTCATCCCAATAGATTTGGCATATTGTTTTTTAATTCATTTGGATGCTAATGGTTCAATACGCACAACATTATTTGGAATTGTCATTCCCGATGCTCTTATAAAGTCATCTCACATATGATTTCATTATCTATGTTTCAATTCAAATTAGAGTTGGTTATAAGCACATATTTTATATTTCCATTGTCTTTTGTATAAGTCAAGAATCAAATGAACACCACTACACAAAGTAGAATAATCATTTTATTAGTCACTAGAGAGTACACCTACAAATTGCATATTTGTAGCGCTGAGTTATACACACTAGAGATGAGTCTATACAAASAGTTGGAAGGGSTGGTGTTTGGAMAATGGAGGCATTCTAACAAGGGTTGTAAGTAKTCATTTAAACTCAGAGAGATGAAGCATCTTAGTAATTGTCTTGGCACTACAAAAACAAGCATTAAAKCCAACAMACATRCTATCCTCAYGTGCATGTTGAGGGATATAAAAYAGAGGGGTTTAAAATTGGTTGTTTCATATAGGTTTCACCCAACAAAAGACATTGTAGTCATTCAAAGAGAAAGGGATACACTGAGAACAAAGAACTCACATAGTATTGATATATGGTAAATARCTTTAAAATATCTGTAGAGAWTTTTTTATTTATTTACTAGATTGTTATTGTGTTGCTAGTTGGTTGTGGTTTGCAAGTTACAACTGGAGAACATGMCTTGTAGTCATTAGACTGAATCCTAGACAAAGTTTTGCAAGACRATTTCAGAGGTTAATTGTTGTTGCAGGTTTCACYGAAACYAGAGGAGTTTGATAAACAACCCTGAATAGAGCTTATAGAGATCCTTGTACAGGGCAGAGGGAAAAAGGTCATGTAGCCTCCAAAAGATAGAGAACTTTGTACAATCCTRAGAATAGAGCTATGAAGTGACTTCCAAAARGAGGATAGGTGTTGGTGAAGTGAGTGGGATATAATTCCCTCATTTAGAAATTAGATGGTATTAGRKMAGTTTCATCCTTGACCATGTCATAATTGCCAAAACTTTAAAGAGACTATTGCAAAYCTCARCATGGGAAAATAAAAAAAAGAAAGGTTGGAAGACTTAAGGGMTAGTAATGCTCAACTTCAAGAAGAGAACACATGATTAGGAGAGAAGGTCCAAATRTTCAACAAGAGGATGGAAAAGATGGAGAATAATTTTGAGASCTCTACCAAACTGCCACCATTTCTAAAGAATAAGTTTGAAGAAYGCCRAGACTCCCTCACCACTRTCATGGAAGATTAGAATAGGCACAAAGTGCAACTAGTACACCTTGGTGAGAAGGTTATTTAGTTGGATAGATGGAAAGAGGATAGGCYRATAGAGACAATGGCTCAAATGAAACAAGAGTTGGAAAAGGAGGARGTATTGGAAAGGCTCCAAACAACTGTCCAAGAGCATCGAGAAGCAAGGAAACCTTCCATTGCTACTACAAAAGTAAACACCATGATCGAKACCACTTTGATTAGATCACATTCCTTGGACTCCTTGCAAGACCATTTTGATGAATTTGAAAAGCATACCAAAGGAATTGGTTCAAAACTTCTAAGGCATATGGGATATKATGGAAAAGGACTAGGAAAGAGAAAAAAAAGGCACACTAAGCCCCATTATAGCCACAACTAAGGTCAAGAATGAAAGCCTAGGTTTCTATGGTAGAGTTGAAAATCCCATGACCATGAAGACTACATTTGTGAAGGCAAAGGAAATGGAAGAATGGGTAAGCTCATCAAGAGAAAGAGAAATAGTAAGTGAAGAAAGAAACTCACTACCACCTCATCCTTCTCATGGCGGATTGAATAAGATAAGCAATGGGAAGAGCTTGAAGATTCAAGATGCGTCATCACTCAAAATAAGTATCAAACAAATCAGCCGAGGCAAGAAGAGGAAGAAGACCAAGTGGTGTTCATCAAACAAGACATCTCTTGTTTGTCACTGTTGCAAGAGGAGAAGCCACACCACTGTTCTCTATTGGTATGCAAAAGCATGCTCATTCTATGGAAATAAAGACCATTGTGAGGTATCCTTTTGGGATAAGCATGTCATTTGTGACAAGACTGAATGGTTTTGGAGGAGGAACGACAAGATGACTTCTCCAATACAATAAAAAACTCAAAGGCATGTGGAGAGGAGGACATGTCAGGAAGTCCCTATAGCAACATTGATAACTTTTTCTACCAGTGCAAGTTGAGTGGATATTGAGAAATGAAGTGTTGGTGGTTTCATCCATAGCTTCATCCCTAGAAACCACTCAATTAAGAGAAGAGTGTGGAAGGTGAAGAGTAAAGAGGATGAATATTTGGGTGAACATTAAAGAGGATGAATATTTCATTGCATCACCAACACAAGAAGAAGAAGCTATCCAAAAATTTACAAAAGCACAAGAGGTCAACTTCACCAACAAAGCAAGTAGTTGTTGGATGGAAGTAGGAGAGAGACGAGAATGAACTCAAGCATGGTCTAACATTGCTTTCACTGTAAGATAGTTTAATAATGAATTCCCAACAAATGGACTAACTTACCAATGGCAAAGAATCCTACAAACAACATGTAGGGGTATGCAAGACAATCATTCAATTGACATGGCAATGAAGAGTTGTTTCCATACATAGAAGCAATTGAACCTAGTATATGAATGCAACTAATCTTCCTCTTGAGAAATTTTTATGTGATGGAAACATGCTGTGGTCACACTGAAAAAAAGGACCATCATTCGACTTGGCTTCATGACTGCAAAGATGTACCATCTCTAATATAAAGAGGGAGATGAGAATGAATGTTGAGTCCAGAGTTTGGATCTGGAGATTGCTTAGAGTTGAGAGTCAGTGAGCGGACTTCTGCATTGCAGTAAAAACAAGCCAAAACTAGATCCATAGCCATAGATAGGGACTAAATCCAGTAGCTAGAGCCTTGATCCAGAACCAGAGCTAGAGTTAGAGTTGTAGCTAGGAGCTAGAGTTAGAGTCACAAACCAGACAAAAGTACATTGATCTAGATTGGTTTCCTTGAGCCTTTGGAGACAAAAAAACCTCTCAATGCAGAGGTGTGACCCAAAATGGATTTGAAATGACGAATGGGGGTAAGACTTAGTACCTATACAATTAATTAGGAAATTCATGAAGGTTAGAAAATAATGTAAACCAATTGTTGAGGGAAAGATATAAAATTATCTTACTCAAGCATTTTCGAATCTTGCTTGGCTAAGGAAAGATAGTTGAGAATGTTACCCTATGTTTATAGCCTCAAAAAGTGTTTCCTAATCCACAAGTATTAATTACAAGGGCTTAGGATGATTTTTTAAAATAAAATATTGTCGCAAAAATATAACATTTTTATACAATTTTCTGAATATATCAGATTGCAAAAGTAAATGTGGAGATCAAAAGAAAAAAATACCAAGTCACATATTAACACAGATGAGACAGAATAACAATCACTTTATTTCATTCCAAGAAATCAAACAAATCGTTCTCTTTACAAAATCCCTATGGGGGCATGGACCAAGGTCAAACTTAGATATCCCCGATGAAAACCATACAAAAGGACTCTGACAAGAAGTAAAAAATAAACTTTAAAATCTGGATCAGCTTGCCAAACACTGTTTCCCACTTGACTCTACACAATATCCTTTATAAGTCATGAAATTTAATTCATAAACATACAAGGCTACACAGACTATCAAAGATAGATCAACACCTCTGAAACACGCATGTGAATGATATAGTTCAATTTTGAACCTTGCTGTCTACAATAGGACCCTGCTGTCATAAAAGAGAATTAGGCTTTTAATGAATTGAAGAATGAATGAAAACATAACTATCTCAATAAAATTCAAGAGCAAACCTTAGTATGCTTTCTCCTTCTATTCTCCCCTTGTTCTTCCTTATCATTTGGCTTTTATGCATTCCAAATTAGTTGAAGTAGTTCAACCACCTCATTTATTCAAGTTAACTAAAACTCAACTAACTTTTAGTTTAGGAGAAGAATTAATAATCATAATAATAATAATAATAAAAGTTCTTTTATTAAATAATAACTAGTAGGTGGGACCCCTTCTGACTCCCTTTAATTTCTTAACAAAAATAAACATAATAGATAATCAATCAAACACATCCCTCCTTGTGACTCCCATAATCATTTCCACATTTTGAAATTTAAATATCAATGATATTTCAAATTATATCAAAACATGTAAATATCCACAATATCCAAAAATAGTTTGCTATCCAAAACTTTCAACAATCCACCGTCCTCAATAAATCAATAATAAAACATAATCAAAAACCATATTTGCCACTTTGAGAGGAAATTTTCCCTTTGTTGTTGCTATCCGCTTTTGACTTCCCTGAATTAGCCTTAGGTTGTGTAGAAACTTGAGGCTTGAGCTCACTGATGACATGGGAACAATCATCTCTCAAGTGAATACAAGATAATACTGACTTGGCTGAGTCACTTGAAGGAGAGGAGGGGGAAACAACAACTTTTCCTTTGTCATGCATATGGTGAGATTTGGTTTTGAGTCTTTTTCTTGCGTGGGATGACTTTATAGGTGAGTGTGCAGAGGCAATCTAAACATTTGGGTTAAAAGGTGGAGGAGGAGGAGGTAAAGACAAATTTGGCTAGCCACGATGATGGGAGACTACTCGGTGAACAATCTCTTGCCATCCGTCATTCTTCGAAACTTCAGGTTGCAAAGAAACATGAGGGGGAATAGGGATACCAAGGACATGCCGGGGATGGAATGGAGGCCTCTTTGGCCTAGGCTGGACTATCCCTTCTCCAATCCAATTGAAAAATATAGCTTGAAAGAGTTGGTTTAACTCTTGAGGATCGACATTGAAATGTATTGAGAATCTGAGCCTTCTAGGCCCTTTGTTCCAATTTCCTCTGCCCCTATTATTTGGCCCATGACTTCCTCTGCTCAAAAAGCTCATCCTGTATGCAACAATTATTAGCAACTAGATCTTAAACAAACCATACATGAAATTCTCTTAATATGAAACAAAGTTTGGCTCAACAATTACATCAGACCCATGCAATCCAATCCATAAAATTTATTTAATAATTTTCAAATGAGCAGGGGGTGAAATAGGGTTCAGGGATATCTGAGGGTATTGTATTGAGTGAAAAAGTGATATCATAACCAAGAGTAAGAACACGATTACTGCTCAACAATTCATTAAACAATTGACTGCGCAACAATACCAAAACATATCAACTACCATCTATCTCTGTGTTATTGTTTTATCGTTGTCATAGAGAGTTTTAATTTAATTTTAGTGAATAGGGTGTGTAAAATGAATTTGGGATCGTGAGGGGATTTACAATGAGAGAAAAAGTGAGAAAATGAGAGGGAATTAGATGGATACTGTTCATAAAATAAATTAAATCAATCAACTATCATAACTCTGTCTCAAATTTAATCCAAAAATCATCCACTTCCAAGACCAAAACATTCACTGTTCCTCAATTGCATACAAACTGCTTGCTGTCTCAATAAC
Organism: Picea engelmannii; assembly: GCA_009831015.1. NCBI lineage: Eukaryota > Viridiplantae > Streptophyta > Pinopsida > Pinales > Pinaceae > Picea > Picea engelmannii. The sequence goes on from ML815285.1 coordinate 47,763, forward strand.
AATTAATTTTACCAGAAATATTCAATTTATAACAGACTGTGTATTATAACTTATGCAAACATTTCCAATTCAATCAGTACTACATGATCTAATGCTGATCTCTTTCCCTCTTTAAAATAAACAAAACATGCAAAACGATCCCTGTTATCTATGCCTAACATTCATATTTGGAATTGGAACAATAATACACCCAAGATAAACAATCAACATTCACTATCCTCTAATCAATAATCGAGCCCAATTTAAATATACACAGGTGCCTTTTAAAATCATGGACAAACTTAAGAGCATACTTGGTGAACCAATCATACATAGGTCTTCAATCATATCATTGACACAATCTTGAATCAACAACAACAATCAACTCCAAAAAAAAATGGAACCCTGAGCTTGATCTCTGTGTGAAATAGTATATACAGACTTCCTTTTAAAAGGAACGACCCACAAAATCATATCATGTTTGAAGAGAACATAGCGATATTGACACACATACACCTCTTTTTAACTTGACAAAACCAAGATCAGGCTTGGTGAAACTCACACATGTGTCTTCTTATATTTAAATGCAATCATGATCATGCTGGGATTAAACACAGTAAGAGAAACCATAATCGATTAGAAGGGAAGCTCTCGGCTGTAGGTAACCCTACTTCTCTTTCAAACGAATTCATCACAAAAAGAACACATACAAATTCGAACAAGAGGATGGGTTTTGAAACGAGGTAGCTCGTGCCTTTAAACTTCCAAAATCATTAAACTGATAACCCAAAACTTGCCAAACCCCAGAAGGTGCCCAAGGAGGGTAGATGCAAGTCAGATTCCAAGTCGGGCTCTTTAAAAATTAAAAGCAGAGAGGCAACGAAAGCCTTCTTGTCTTTAAAAAACATAGAGAGATAATAGTCTTTCATATCCTCATATCCATTTACCATTGATTAAAAACCACGGGCCACGATATAATCTTGAAAAAGAAAAAGTAGTGAGCCATGCTCCTTTAAAAAAAAAGAAAAACACGGTCCTTCAACTTATAACTCCAAGCTCTTGAAAAAATCATAAGTGAATTCTTGAGTGGAGAATAAAACAATTCGAGCTAACCAATCCAGACACACACATATGTCACTAACACTTTTTCGCAGAGAGGGTTAATTTAAATAGTGATGGGTACTCGAAAACACAGAGAGATAATGCTTCTTTCCAACACCCATGGAGTCGAAAACTATCGAAAACAATTGACAGTGAGGCCTCATAACAATCATATTTATAGTAGGGGTGAGAGGAGTGGGTGTGAAAACTCTTTGCAACTCATATCCATTCAATACATACGTAGGCTTGTATTAAATATTCGGGGCCAACCAAGATAGAACTTGTGGAAAAATTCCAGTGAAATGACAACAAAGAACGGGACATCAACAACAACTCAAGGCTTAGAAAAAATAAGCACACCACTGCATATTGACACATTGCGACTTGCATAAATATTACAACAATGAATGACAAGGAAAATGAGTTGATAGCCACCGAAACAAAAACTGGTGGTTAAAACCCTTCAACCATAAAACATAGAGCTCATTGCACCACTGTGACCATTATTTCACAGAGAACCATCATAAAAAACCAAGATGACCAATAAATAACCGATGCACACCCATTACTTCGCTTTCAAATGCTGATATTTCATAGTAATCACAGAGAACCCATAACACAATATTTACACACAGTCAAAAACTCAATTAAACACATAACCCATGCATTCCTGAGACACCATTTGATTCATAATACATAGACTCCATCATGGATGGAAAGATAAGAACCATACCTGTGAGAGAATCGCTTCAATGACGAATTGGTCAAGTTTTCCCCTTCCAATCCTGAAAACGCGGAGCTTTCACAACCAACATAGAAACAATGCAACAATGCTAGGTTGACGGGCTCAAGGGTGGTTTGGAGTGACGTGCAGTGAATGCATGTCGCTTCCTTACCTGGCCTTATTCAATTCCATGTACGAGCCAACCCATTAACATAACATCCACCATTAACATCAAACCATATCCAATGCATAATTCAATGCAATATCCATTGTAAAGATGTGATACCATATCAATTGCATAGTGCACCACCTGAGATATATCATATCTATACGTTAACCTCTTGCCATAAATCCATACGATAATCACATATCAACGTTACTATATGTGCCTCCATTCAAATCTTTAATAAAAATTGCGCAATCCTTAAACCAAAACACATCGCATAATAGCTAGGTCAACCATTTCACAAAGGTTTATTTCCATAGCTTTAAAACTTTTCCATAGTTTTAGAACTTTTCTATAGTTTTTTTTTTTTTTCCTTTTGTTTTGATCAAGCTTCCATTTATTATCTTTTGTATAATCATATATGGATAAGTAATCAATGTATGAATTAGTAATCAAGGTTATAACATACATAACAAAGCACCTGTAAACAACATGATCCTCATACCCATGGAACTGTTCTGTATCACAAGTAAATACCAACAATATTTAACAATAATGCATCAACCACCCATTTATCACATCAAATGAAACCAAGACTGCATCATCAACTGTATAGGACTGTGTAGGAAACATCATAACAACAACAACATATAAATGTAATATGTCTATCCTTGCATCTTTAGTCTACAAGGGGGTCCCACCTACTAGTATTATATTATTATCATAATTAAATAATAGCGTTTTAGCGATCCTTTGCGGGCGAAATTCATTGTTGCGATTTTAATCATCAAAAAATTGGCGACTCCACAAGGAAATTTGTTTCTAACAGATTAAGAATTGATAATGTCTAGTTTTGCAGATCATGTAACTGTTGGATCATGTTGTCATTAATGCCAATGGTTTGATTGATTGATGTCATCGATTGAAGTCAAGTGATTTATTGATTGATGATTGATGTAATGAATATGTATTGTCCTTGATGATAATGATAGATGTCAAAGTGGAAACCAATTGATACATATGGATCATTGATATGATGCATAGATGAAGATGGATCAATGAATTTGTTTGATTATAAGATGACTCATTATTGTCTTATCATGATTGATAAGGTGCAAAAATGGATGAACTCCAAAGTGGTCCCCTTATGGTGAAAGCCCTTACGGGAAGACACATTGCGGATTGAGTTATCCTAGAAGAATGGTTGGAGGACCCATGCTTGTATGTGGAATAATGAGATGAATATCAATGAATTTGTTTATGAAACTATCCTGGATGGATAGTGCTTGTCATGCCATTTCTGGTGGTATGTGGAATGTCACATAACTCCTCACGGTTTGAGAGTTATGGCCTTATGAAGTTGGAGGACCCCCATATGAAGGCTTGAAGCCCCCAAGGTCAAAGAAGTCAAAATGACCTAAAAGAAGAAATCATTATTTAAATGATAAGTAAAGTGACAAAATCAATACGGAATATTTAAATGAAAAAGTAATGGAGAACTTTCTATTTATGGAAAGTGGTTAACCCTAAAATAAGGAAAATAGTTAAGTGACCTAGAAATGGGTTAAGTAACCTAGAAATGGGTTAAGTGACCTAGAGGATGAAAGTATAAATAAGATAGCTATGGACTCTTGCAATACATCCTTTTTGGTGGATCAATGGAGAGATTCTTGTGAGATTATCTTGTGGAGTATTGATGGAGAGCTTCTTGTGAGAGTATCTTTGGTGTGGATCTCTTGAGCACGATCGAAGATCTATTATGAGGAAGAAAGCGAGAGGAGGATCTCATGGATGCATCAAAGTTTCAGCAATGTCGGAGATCTTGACGAAAAAAGTCTCGGAGCTTCAGAAACCCTAGTTTCTGAGGTATACGTGGGCTATAATGGGCCAGGGCACGTACACACATGGGCTGTATGAGGATAGGGCATGTACAATGCTTAGAATGATGAATAATTGTGTTTGAGTTGGTGCCAAGCTCTTGGATGATGAAGCAGGTTCCAGATCTTCATTCTATGGGCTCAGATCTATCACTGAGACACTGGTATGGTTACATTATTGTCTTGATGGATACTATTGTTTGATGTTATGAATGCTTAGGGAATTCTTGGTATGGCTTCTATGATATGGTTCAATTTGGATGATTTGGTTGATGAAGTGAGTAGTACTCTTGTGATTCAGTGGTGACATGATTCCTATGGTATACTAGTTGTTCATACATGATTGAGATATCATTCATATTGATTTGTTGTGGAGCATGAGCAAGATATTGGAGAGCTTGGATGTGTTGTGACTGGATGGTGGTCATATTGGACAGTCATAGACATAAGAGAATGATATATTGATTGTAGAGAATCTGAGTTGATCTTGAAGGACAAACCCTAAAAACTCATAAGGTATAAACATGTTGTTGTATACACTGGCCACGTGCATACGTGGGCTGTAGTGAGCCAAAGCGCGTACACACGCGGGATGCACTACTGAGAGGTCGCGTACCTATTGATAGATTGATATCTCTTGAGGATTGTTGCCTCATCTCAGTTGGTTCTGAGTATGTAAGCCGAGTCTTGCATAATAGAGCTGGTGCTCTTGTAGAGTTGTACTCTATTCAGTTGTTGTTGATAAACCCCTGGATTGTTGTCCATAATAAAAATAAGATTGTACATACATCTTGTGTTCCTTGTGTTCCTTGTGGTGATGAATTGTCATTGATATATTTCTGATATATGTTCACATCTAACTGTTTATAAATGACAGCAATAAGTAATGAGTAAATGTTGAATATTAACTAAGGAGTTTTGTGTAAAAGGGAAGTTTTGGGAGAAAGATCCCCACACTCATTCACCCCCCCTCTAAGTGTGATAGGTATGTCCAACAATTGGTATCAGAGCCGACCTTCACTACAAGACTTAACAAGCTTGAAGAAGATCTATATACACACAAATGGATGATGAAGTTCCAATTCTTGATGAGGAAAATTATTCTACTTGGAGAGTAGAGAAGAGATTACATTTGAAGACAATGGGAGCAACGATATGGAAGGCAGCCATTGGTGGATCGGTTCCAATGAAGAACACCACAAAGTTTGCAGCTCAAAGAGAAGAAAAGAAGAATAATGCATCGGCTCTCAAGACCATTCTTAGTGGACTCTCAAGCCCTATCAAAGAAAGCATGGAACAATGCACTTCCACCAAGGATCTATGGCTAAAGCTAGAGGAAACATATCAAAGCAAGAAGGAGAAGGAAGATATTGAAGATCACTCCATCAAGATCACTAAAGGTAAAGAATCTCCCAAAACCCTTGATTGTATTATTTCTATATGTGATTTTGAAAACATTTCAAGTGAAGATAAATAATCAAGTGATGATAGAACAAAGGAATATCTTGAAGACATTTCAAATGAAGGCAAATAATTATGTCTTGATATTGGCAAAAAGTAAGATCATGAAGATATTTCAAATGAAGGTAAAGAACTCTCAAAAACCCTTGATTGCAATGATGATGATGAATTTTTCTCTACAAGTGAAGAAGAAGATCTAGAAACAGTGTGTGTAAAGTTTGATGGTATTTATCCCATGAAAATAATAGAAGAAAATCTATTAAAACTTCAAAAGGAAGTTGAAGAGGGTTTATATAGATATAGAAGTGATCATTATTATATAGACTATAACTATCTTTCGGATAACACTAAGAAGTTTCTTAGGAAGAGTCTAAGGCACATTTTGAAGTTAAAAGAAATGATCAAGGAACAAGAAAAGAGCAATAAGACTCAATTAGAAGAAAAGGAAGAAGAGATCACAAGACTAAAGAATGGAAAAGAAGATATGAATGTAGATGATCAGATTAGCAAAAGTTTTGAAACCATTGTCCATCTCAAGACCCAAATTGAAGAAGCCAAAAGAATAGAGGAACTATTGAAGAATCAAATAAATGAAGAGGACGAGTCATGTTGTAAGTTAGAAGCTGAAATTGTTGACCTTAGAAAGAAGGTTGAAAATTCAAACAAATTCTTGAATAGCTCATGAATCTTGGATGAGATCTTGGAAAGTCAAAGGTCATCATGTGATAAATCAGGTCTTGGATACAAAGGAGAAGATACACATGCTGAAGCAAGCACCTCAAAGAAACATGAGGTAAGTCCATCAAAGAAGGAAGACAATGTTGCAAAACACCCATCTACACAAGGAAAAGAAAATTTCAAAATAACAAAGAAAGGAAGACATCAAGAAGCTATTCTTGGGACACCAAATCAAATGTATGGAAGTATTTTTCATGGGCATTGTTATTCATGTAATGGATATGGTCACAAATATTTTGAGTGTAGATCTTATGAAAGGAGATATAATGGAAGATTTTATAACACCATGAGGTGTTGGAGATGTGATCAAGTAGGACACATTGTTGTTCACTGTAACACCATGAGATGCTACAACTGTACTAGATTTGGCCACAAATATCAGGAGTGATGGAACACAAGAATAAAGTCCATGATGAGAACTTCAAATAGCATGTCTAGAAGAAGGAGTGAAGTAAGAAAGGGAGACATATTTGAAAAGATGGATGCTAAGATCTCAAGTTCTGAGGAGCAGGGTCATCTATAGAAGTGGGTTAAGAAGACAGCGCAACCAAAACATGATGAAAGACTGAAGGTAAGCTCAAGTAAGTCATCTACTGAAGCATACGTAGGTGACCATGGTATCAGTAGCATACATACACAGGCTGACCTTGTATAGGTCACGTACATACATGAGATGTTGTGCAGCAGCCCGCGTATATGTTGTAAAGCCTTGGGAAAAAGGCAATGCACATGGATTATAGCTTGATGTGATGATATAACACTCTGTTGCAGGGTCTGACATTGTTTGTTGCAGGTTCTGACACTGTTTTGCTGAAGGTTTAAATGTTTATCTATTGGATTATGTAAAATAAATCTTGGGTGCATGGCACTAACCCATGAGTATGGTTTGATGATGATCTGTTGGAGTACATGGATGGTACATATTTGAGTTTCATTGATATATCTTATGATATATTATTGGAAGCATATGATGAATATCATGGTGCATGCATTTTGCATGTGGTTGGGCTACATATTGAGATATGTAGTTGGTGAAGTTGATGAGATGATCATGTTGTACATTATTGATGATACATGATTGGTACACTAATAGAGGCACCTACTAGCAGGTTGATTGGCACATGTTTTATGAAGGATTTGGCATACATGTATGGGATTCATTGTTTTGTGGTATTGGTGCATGGTGGTGTACATGTTTTGGTACACTCATACATGGCATCTTCTTGATGATACTATGTTATTGATATTACTTGATTAGCAAAACAATTGGTATTTGTTTGATACATGGTTATGGTACTTGGTTCATGATGGAGACATATCATGAGTGATATGACACATGGTTGGCATATTGGTAGATGAACATGGTTTATGTACATGGGTGTTGTGCATGGTGGGAACATTTTGGTACATGATGTACTTGGTTGATATTTTTCTCATGATTCTTTATTTCATTGTTGACATATCTTTTGCTTCATGATGCTTGGTATAACATGAGTTTGATGCATGAACAGGTCCAAGGATCGTTATATGGTAGAACATTGTTAATATCACAGAGAAGATAGGGGAGACATACCCATAGGGGGAGTCATTCTTCTTCCCATGATTCTAGGAGGAGATATTTATCATATGCATACCTAGAAAAGAGCCCTATATTTGAAGAAAGAGCACAGAGCCATAATTCCAGGAGGAGCGATGGTCACATGGGGAGTATGCTCAATGTATTTTCAACATTACATCAGAGTGATATCCCTTGTTCAAAAGGGGAGAGATTATTCATAAGAAGATCAAAGGTACTTAGACAGGGGGAGCAACCCCAAGGGGAGAATGGCCCTTTTGCCATTGATGTCAAAGGGGGAGTGATAATCACATTGATGTGATTGATGTCTATTTATGGGGAGGTATTGGTGTGGAGAGATAGTCACATTGACTATTGATGTAGAGCATGCCTCATCTACATGTTGACATCAATAATTGGTAATTTGTGTTGACATCAATGTTGGTATTTCCATCAATGCCAAAGTGGGAGATTGTTGGATCATGTTGTCATTAATGCCAATGCTTTGATTGATTGATGTCATTGATTGATGTCAAGTGATTGATTGATTGATTATTTATGTAATGAATATATATTTTCCTTGATGAGAATGATAGATGTCAAAGTGGAAACCAATTGATAAAGATGGATCATTGATATGATGCATAGATGAAGATGGATCAATGACTTTGTTTGATGATAAGATGAATCATTATTATCTTATAATGATTGATAAGGTGAAAAAATGGATGAACTCCAAAGTGGTCCCCTTATGGTGAAAGCCCTTACGGGAAGACGATTTGCGGATTGAGTTATCCTAGAAGAATGGTCGGAGGACCCATTCTTGTATGTGGAATAATGAGATGAAGATCAATGAAGTTGTTGGTGAAAATATCCTAGATGGATAGTGCTTGTCATGCCATTTCCGGTGGTATGTGGAATGTCACATAACTCCTCACGGTTTGAGAGTTATGGCCTTATGAAGTTGGAGGACCCCCATATGAAGGCTTGAAGCCCCCAAGGTCAAAGAAGTCAAAATGACCTAAAAGAAGAAATCATTATTTAAATGATAAGTAAAGTGACAAAATCAATACGGAATATTTAAATGAAAAAGTAATGGAGAACTTTCTATTTATGGAAAGTGGTTAACCCTAAAATAAGGAAAATAGGTTAAGTGACCTAGAAATGGGTTAAGTAACCTAGAAATGGGTTAAGTGACCTAGAGGATGAAAGTATAAATAAAATAGCTATGGACTCTTGCAATATATCCTTTTTGTTGGATCAATGGAGAGATTCTTATGAGATTATCTTGTGGACTATTGATGAAGAGCTTCTTGTGAGAGCATCTTTGGTGTGGATCTCTTAAGCATGATTGAAGATCTATTCTGAGGAAGAAAGTGAGAGGAGGATCTAATGGATGCATCAAAGTTTCAACAATGTCAGAGATCTTGCCGACAAAAGTCTCGAAGCTTCAAAAACCCTAGTTTCTGAGGTATACGTGGGCTATAATGGGCCAGGGCGCGTACACACACGGGCTGTATGAGGATAGGGCGTGTACAATGGTTGGAATGATGAAAACTTGTGTTTGAGCTGGTGCCAAGCTCTTGGATGATGAAGCAGGTTCCATATCTACATTCTATGGGATTAGATCTATCATTGAGACATTGTTATGGTTACATTATTGTCTTGATGGATACTATTGTTTGATGTGTTGTGAATGATTACGGCATTCTTGGTATGGATTCTATGATATGGTTCAATTTGGATGATTTGGTTGATGAAGTGAGTAGTACTCTTTTGATTCAGTGGTGACATGATTCCTATGGTATACTAGTTGTTCATACATGATTGAGATAGCATTCATATTGATTTTTTGTGGAGCTTGAGCAAGCTATTGGAGAGACTGGATGTGTTGGGACTGACTGGTGGTTAGATTGGACAGTCAGAGACATAAGAGAATGATATATTGATTGCAGAGAATCTGAGTTGATCTTGAAGGACAAACCCTAACAACTCAGAAGGTATACATAGGTTGTTGTATACACTAGTTGCGTGCATATGCGGGCTGTAGTGAGCCAGAGCGCGTACACACGCGGGCTGCACTACTGACAGGTCACATACCTATTGACAGATTGCTATGTTTTGAGGATTGTTGCCTCATCTCAGTTGGTGCTGAGTATGTAAGCTGAGTCTTGCATAATAGAGCTGGTGCTCTTGTAGAGTTGTACTCTATTCAGTTGTTGCTGATAAACTCTCGGATTGTTGTCCATAATAATAAAAAATTTGTACATACATCTTGTGTTCCTTGTGGTGATGACTTGTCATTGATATATTGCTGATATATGTTCACATCTAACTAGTTATAAATGACAACAATAGGTAATGAGTAAATGTTGAATATTAACTAAGGATTTTTGTGTAAAAGGGGAGTTTTGGGAGAAAGAGCCCCACACTCATTCACCCCCCCTCTAAGTGTGGTAGGTGTGTCCAACAGTAACATCGGATCAAGAATATATATATCAAGATGATTATGCAACAGGGGGAAGTGAGCGGATTTAAGGGAAAAATGACTGGGAATTTGGGAATAACTCATGGAAAGTGTTAAGTATGAGGGGGTTTATTCCTGTAATCATAATCATTCGATTAATCATAGTAATGTGTTCTTGAATTCAAGGAGAAAAAAATTCTGATATGCTCTTTTGAATGTTGAAATGGATGGCAGAAAAGGAAAGTAGAAGAGGGATAAAACCAACTATCTTATAAAACAATAGTTTACGTAGATAACAATTTCAATGATGCTTTCAAGGGGAACATCATGACAACTGTGTAACGTGATTGTTATTGATTAACAATACTTTGCAGAATAGCGTCGCTATGGAGAAACTGATCCAACATTTTATTTTGACATGAAATGAAGTCAAATAAAAACAAAATAACAAGAAAATGACATAGCAGAAATGAGACACCAAAATTGAAATAAGCAGAAATGTAATAACAAAGATATTAAATCGAAGCAAATAAAACAAACTATAATACATAAATCATTCCATACAACGTTAAATCTTTTAAGTTGGTTCCACTTAGTGTTTTAAGTGGGAATCATTAGTGCTATAGGAAAACAATCACTCTTGTAAGTCCTTTAGGATGTAAAAATTTGTGCCCAGGACAAAACTGATCTTAAAAAGACCCAACCATAATTTTTGGAACTTTGAATTCCTTCCTCTATCAGCATGAGCTGAATCCCACAACAATACCTTCTCATTAACCTTAAATTTGACAACCTTGACACTTTTGTTGAAATATATTTTAACAATCCACTGTCTTCTCTTTATATTATCCAAGGAAAACGCCCTTTTCTCCTCTAAAGCCAAAAGTACATTCATTCTTTGAGAAACATCAGAAGAATTTAATTCTTCGACCTATAGCATTAACCTTAGAGAGGCAAGTTACATCTCGGTAGGCATAATGGATTCTTGACCATAAACACACTGGGAAGGAGTGCAACCAGTTCCTACCTTGGTGGTAGTGTGATTTTCCCAAAGGGTGTAAGTGAGGAGAGTGTGCCATTGAAGAACCTTATCTTCAATGAGCCTCTTGATAATTCTAACCAGATTCATGTTGGTAGACTCGACCTTCCCATTACCTTGGGGATAGAAAGCTGATGAAGTAAAATGTTTAACCCCCAATTTAGCTAAAAACTGGGTCAGCTTAGTAGAAATAAAGGCGGGACCATTATTTGTATTAATTTCCAAAGGAAGACCAAATCTAGAAAAAATATTAGTTGCAAGAAAACAAATCACCTGCTCATCCCGTGAATTCTTAAGCGGGACAACTTCAGTCCATTTCGTAAAATAATTTGTAGTTGTCAAGATAAAAACTTGCCCTGCTGAAGATGGAGGATTAATAGGACCAATAAAGTCCAAACCCCATTTTGAAAAAGGAAAGTCAGGGAGGACATGTTGCAAAGGCATAGCAGAAATACGTTCTTTCCCAACAAATTTCTGGCACTTGTCACAAGATCTTGAAAAAATATAAGAATCAAGAAAGATTGAAGGCCAATAGTACCCTTTCCTGATAACCTTAAAAGTAGTGGTTTTAGCATAAAAGTGACCTCCGACATGAATAACAGAATTCAAAGACCACGAGTCTCTTGCAACAATTTTTATGCTTCCTCAATGTTCACACAACGAAGTAACATACCATCGACAGATCTTCCAAACAAAAAGTCTCCTATAATGACGTATCTAGCAGATTTGAGGTAGAGCCTTCTTCTTTGATGAGTGTCTAATTTATCTGGACATCTTTGATTTTGAAAGTAATATAACAGATCTTTATACCAAGGATGTTCAGATACAAGAAGGATTTGATTGCCAATGTAAAACAATGTTGATAGAGAGCTATCTTGTTCATCAATTTATTCACTCATTTCAACATGCTGAGCTAAGTGAAGGGATACGTCATGTCCCTTGATAGTTTTAGAACTCATGATGGTTAGATCATGCTCCAGAATCTTGGCAAGCCAATGTGCAATCTTTCCTAAAAGATAATTCCGTGAGAGTAAAAGCTTCACAACAGGTAGAGGGACTTTTACCAACATATGCTTACCTAAGATGAAGTGGCAAAAATTTTCAACAGCTTTAACAAGTGCAAAAGAATGCTTTTCAATAAAAGAATATTTAAACTCATCATATGAAAAGATTTGGCTCATGTAAGCCACTGGTTTTTCATTACCTTGGTCATCACATTGCAGGAGGACAACAAAAAATGCTTCCTCTATGACATTAGTATATATCGCAAATTCTTTCTCAAAATCCGGGTTCGCCCAAATCGGTGTGGAATTGATTTCTTTATTGATTCCTACGAAATAATTTTCGACATCATCTATCCAAGAATAGGAATGAACTTGCTTAAGAAGATTGTGAATTGGATTGACCATTACAACAAAATCAGGAACAAAGCTATGGAAAAAGTTAATAACACCCATAAAGGCTTGAACCTCCTTCTTGGAAGAGGAGCAGGAAGCTTTAGGATAGCAGCAATCCTTTCAGGATTTATGCTTATTCTTGAATTCGAGACAATGTGTCCAAGGATATTTCCTTTGGTAACGCCGAAAATAAACTTAGAAGGATTTAAAGAAATTCCAAATTTCCTGCATCGCATGAGAATATTTCTAAGATGACCGAAATGATCTGATCAATTTTTAGAATACCGAGTTAAGTCATCAAGATAAATTTGAATAATTTTACCGATCAAATCGTCAAAATCTATTTTCTTAGATATTTGAAAAGTGGCACCCACATTAGATAAGACAAAAGGCATACGTTCATAAGAGAAAGTTCCCCAATGAGAAATAAAAGTGGTCTTATATTTATCTGTCGTTTTCACCTTGATTTGATTGTAACCAGAAAAACTGTCAAGGACATCATTTGTGACTCTACAACTTGTTGCAAAATCATTTCCATATTAGGGAGAGGTAAATGTTATTTAACACTGGCCCTATTCAATGCGCAAAAATCAACGCATAATCTGATCTGACCTGTTGCTTTCCGAACGAGAACCAAATTAGAAACCCACTCAGAATACTTAACATGGAAAATTATCCCAGCCTTCAATAGTTTTTCCAACTCCTTTCGAATAGTTGCTTCTAGTGCAGGGTTAATGGGTCTCTATTTTTTCCTATTTGGTTTTATGCCTTCCTTGATAGGAATGGCATGTTGTATAATAGTAGGATAAAAACCACTAAGATCCTCATAAGACCAAGAAAAAACATATTTAAATTCACCAAGCAACTTAGTGAACTTCAATTTTTCTTCATTAGAACATTGGGCACCTATTTTAACATTATTTGGAGACTCGGGTGTTCCAATGTTCAAGGAAATGGTTTCTCCCACTTTCCTTTTCGACTCCTCTTCTTTATGTTTTTCTTTGTTTCCTACATTACTCGATGAAAATGAACTTTCTATAGGAGTCAAGCCCTTAGGAATTTTGTTATCTTCGATGGATATAATTTCTCTAGGCTTATAAGGTTCATTTTGGATGAAAGCACATATTCTCTCATCACTAGGGAAGACCTTCCATGACTCTAGATTTTCAGGAATATGTAGACGATACAAAGATTGAAAGGTGCAATTTGGTCTTTGTGGCAGAAGTTGCCGAGTAGGAGAGGCTGCAAAAACAACTAACCTGTCAACCATTGAATTCAATTCCCTTTTGACATGAGTGATGTTGAAAGATAACAAGTTTGAGATAAGTGCCAAAACAATTTGGGTGTAACGTTTCATTAATTTTTTGCTAGGGGAATATAGATTTTGTACAAGGTTTACAACAAGTTCAGAATCCCCAAAAACTATAAGGTGACCAAAACCTAGATCATAGGCATTTTCAATGCCTAGCATTAACGCTTCAAATTCAGTGACATTGTTTGTGCAAGCAAACTCTAACCTATAGGAAAAGCTATGAATTTTTCCCACAAGAGAGTACAAGATAATACCATCTCTGTTTCCTTCATTGGAGCATGAACCATCAAAGTGCAAGTGCCACATCCCATCCTCTATGTCGATTTGTTCCAAGGTAGTGTTGTCCTCATCTGCAAAGATGGAGTACAATCCTAGGTCCTCCTCGATATAATTCACATTAGGTTGTGGGATGCTTTGCATGTAAGGTGAAATTCTCCCTTCCCTTAGGACTATGATGTTTTTACCATTCCGAGGAATGGATAAGTGTGTCCCGTCAAGTGAGAGGTATCCACCCATCAAAGATTTCCAATCTCTTCCTAAGATGATCGAGTAATTATTCACTGACATATCAATTACCTGAATATTAAGGGTTGTCCTTATTTCATGATGCTCACACACAACCAAGGTCATGTCCTTGATTTCACCTATGGTAGTTTGTTGTAAACTATTATAAGAGATCATGCTTCTGGTGTTTTTATTTGTACAAGACAAGCCTAGCTCTTCCATAATAATCTTCGACATTACACTTGGGCCTGAACCACCGTCAATGAGACAACAATGGACAATTTTGTCCATAATCTTTACAAAAATAAAAAATAGGGTTTGTTTTTATAGGGTGCCTAAAGTTATGTACACCTACTTTAATTGCATTTGAATCCTCTTCATCTACCTCTTCAGAGAGGTTGGATATAGCTGAAAAAGCCCATATTTTTTTATGACTTTGGTGGGGTTTGTGGTAGATTGAAAAGGGACTTGATGACTATACAAGCTACCAATCACTGACAAGGATGAAGGCTGAGATGAAGAAACACCTCCAGTGCCACCATATCCACCACTAGATGCCATCTTGTGAACGATAGGTAAAGGAGAGAAAGACAAACTGGATGAGTCAGACAAAGTTCCCCTTCGAGTACTCTATTGGACTGAAAAAACAATGTTTCTTCTTCCTATTTCAGCAATAAGATTAATCTCATGTGATAAACCTCTTCTTCTTCTAGAGATACAAGGGTTTAAGGAGATGAAAAGAAGATCAAAATTGTAGGAAAAATAAAGCTAAAGCTGATTCCTAGGATGTCTTTGCCTAGCTTCCCAACATTCTTGGACACTTATGTATTGTTAAATTTCTGCCCATGAGATTTCAAGCTCAATTCAGGTATTAGCGGTATCTAAGATGGTATTAAACAAGGTTAAAGAAATTCTCTTTTGATCTTTAAGACCATCTCAATATTGGGCTGCCTTGCAACACGTACAATAATGAAGAAAGGAAACAGTCAAATAAATAATATCAGAAATATAAATATATTCAATGAAAATCAAGCTTATAATCAGCCAGAGAGATATTGAAGATCTCCCCAGTATGGTCTCCAAATAAATGTGGAGGGAAAGATATGAAATTATCTTACTCAAGCATTTTCTAATCTTGCTTGGCTAAGGCAAGATCACCGTGAATGTTACCCTATGTTTATAGCCTAAAAAAATGTTTCCTAATCCACAAGTATTAATTACAAGGGCTTAGGCTGATTTTTTAAAATAAAATATTGTCACAAAATATAACATTTTAAGACAATTTTCTAAATATATCAGATTGCAAAAGTAAATGTGGAGATCAAAAGAAAAATACCAAGTCACATATTAACACAAATTAGACAGAATAACAATCACTTTATTTCATTCCAAGAAATCAAAAGAATTGTTCTCTTTAAAAAATCACTGTGGGGGCATGGACCAAGGTCAAAGTTAGATATCCCCAATGAAAACCATACAAAAGGACTCTGACAAGAAGTAAAAAATGAACTTTAAAATTTGGATCAGCTTGCCACAAACTACTGCCCACTTGAATCTGCACAATATCCTTTATCAATCATGAAATTTAATCATAAACATACAAGTCTACATAGACTATAAAAGATAGATCAACACCTATGAAACAAGCATCTGAATGATATGGTTTAGCTTTGAACCTTGCTGTCTACAATAGGACCCTGCTGTCATAAAATAGATTTAGGCTTTTAATGAATTGAAGAATGAATGAAAACTGAACTATCTCAATAAAAATCAAGAGCAAACCTTAGTATGATTTCTCCTTCTATTCTCCCCTTGTTCTTCCTTCTCATTTGGATTTTATGCATTCCAAATTAGTTGAAGTAGTTCAACTACCTCTTTTAGTCAAGTTAACTAAAACTCAACTAAAATTTTTTTTCGGGGAAGAATTAATAATAATAATAAAAGGTATTTTATTAAATAATAACTAGTAGGTGGGACCCCTTGTGACTCCTTTTAATTTATGAACAAAAATAAACATAACAGACAATCAATCAAACACATCCCTCCTTGTTACTCCCATAATCATTTCCGCAATTTGAAATTTAGATATTAATGATATTTCAAATTATATCAAAACATGTAAGAATCCACAATATCCAAAAATAGTTTTCTGTCCAAAACTTTTAGCAACCCAATGTCCTCAATAAATCAATAATTAAACATAATCAAAAACTGTATTTGCCACTTTGAGAGGCAATTTTCCCTGGTTGATGTTATCCCCTTTTGTCTTCTCTGAATTAGACTTAGGTTGTGTAGAAACTTGAGGCTTGATCTCACTGATGACATGGGAAAAATCATCTCTCAAGTGCATACAGGATGATGTTGACTTGGCTGAGTCACTTGAAGGAGAGGAGGGGCCAACAACAACTTTTCCTTTGTCATCCATATGGTGGGCTTCGTTTTGAGTCTTTTTCTTGCGTGGGAGGACTGTACAAGTGAGTGTGCAGGGACAATATGAACATTTGGGTTAATAGGTGGAGGAGGAGGAGGTAAAGACAAATTTGGCCAGCCACGATGATGGGAGACTGCTGGGTGAACAATCTCCTACCATCTGTCATTCTCGGGGACTTCAGGTTGCAAAGAAACATGAGGGGGCACAGGGATACTAGGGACATGCTGGGGCTGGAAGGGAGGCCTCTCTGGCCTAGGCTAGACTATCCCTTGTCCAATGTAATTGAAAAATCCAGCTTGAAAGAGATGTTTTAACTCTTGAGGATCGACATCAAAATGTATTTAGAATCTGGGCTTTCTAGGCCCTCTGTTCCAGTTTCCTCCGCCCCTATTATTTCAGCCATGACTTCCTCTGCTGGAAAAGTTCATCCTGTATGCAGGAATTATTAGCAAATAGATATTAAATAGACCCTACATGACGTTCTCTTAATATGAAACAAAGTCTGGCTCAACAATCACATCAGACCCATGCAATCCAATCCATAAAATTTATTTAATAATTGTCAAATGAGAAGGGGGTGAAATAGGGTTCATGGATATTTAAGGGGATTGTATTGAGAAAAAAAGTGATATCATGACCGTGAGTAAGAACACGATTACTGCTCGACAATTCATTAAACAACTGACTGTGCAACAATACCAAAACATATTAGTTGCCATCTATCTCTGTGTTATTTTTTTATCACTGTCATACAAAGTTTTAATTTAATTTTAGTGAACAGGACATGTAAAATGAATTTGGGATCGTGAGGGGATTTGAAATGAATAAAAAAGTGAGAAAATGAGAGGGAATTAGATGGATTCTGTTCATAAAATAAATTAAATCAATAAACTATCATAACTCTGTTTCATATTTAATGCAAAAATCATCCACTTCCAAGACCAAAACATTCACCGTTCCTCAATTGCATACAAGCTGCTTGTTGTCTCAATAACAATTAAATTTCCCAGAAATCTTCAATTTATAACAACCTATGTATTATAACTTATGCAAACATTTCCAATTCAATCAGTACTGCATGCTCTAATGATGATCTCTTTCCCTTTTTAAAATAAACAAAACATGCACAATGATCCCTATTATATATGCCCAATATTCATCTTTGGTAATGAAACAATAATACACCCAAGATAAACAATCAACAATCACTATCCTCTAATAAAAAATTGGGCCCGATATAAATATACACGGGTGGATTTTTAAATCATGGACATACTTAAGAGCATGCTTGGTGAACCAATCATACACAGGTCTTCAATCATATCATCGACACAATCTTGAATTGACAACAACAATCAACTCCAAAAGAAATTGGAACCCCGAGCTTGATCTCTGTGTGAAATAGTATATACAGACTTCCTTTTAAAAGGAACGACCCACATAACCATATCATGTATGAAGAGAATAGAGCGATATTGACACACATGCAACTCTTTTTAAATTGACAAAAGCATGATCGGGCTTGGTGAAACTCACACATGTGTCTTCTTATCTTTAAATGAAATCATGATCATGCTGTGATTAAACACAGTAAGAGAAACCATAATCGATTAGAAGGGAATCTCTCGGTTGTAGGTAACCTTACTTCTCTTTCTTCTATGTTCAAACGAATTAATCACAAAAAAAACACACAGATATTTGACCAAGAGGATGGGTTTTGAAACGAGGGATCTAGTGTCTTTAAATTTCCACAATCATTAAACTGATAACCCAAAACTTGAAAAACCCCAGAAGGTGCCGGAGGAGGGTAGAGGCAAGTTAGAGTCCAAGTTGGGCTCTTTAAAAATTAAATGCAGAGAGGCAACAAAAGCCTACTTTTCTTTTAAAAACACAAATATATAATGGAATTTCATATCCTCATATACACTTACCATTGATTAACAACCATGGGCCACAATATAATATTGAAAAATAAAAAGCAGCGAGCCGTGCTCCTTTAAAAAAAATAAAAACACAGTCCTTCGAATTATAACTCCAAGCTCTTGACGGAATCATAAGTGAATGCTTGAGTGGAAAATAAAACAATTCAATATAACCAATCTAGACACACACATATGTCACCAACACTTTTTTGTAGAGAGGGTTAATTTAAACAATGATGGGTACTCAAAAACACAGAGAGATAATGCCTCTTTCCAACATCCATGAAGTCGATAAATATCGAAAATAATTGACAATGAGGCCTCATAACAGTCGTCTTTATAGTAGGGGTGAGAGGAGTGGGTGTGAAAACTCTTCGCAAATCGTATCCATTCAATACATACACAGGATTTTATTAAACATTCGGGGCCAACCAAGATTGAACTTGTGGAAAAATTCCAGTGAAATGACAGTAAATAACATGCCATAAACAACAAATTGGGGCTTAGACAAAAGAAACACACCACTGCAGACTGACACATTGTGACTTGGATAAAGATTACAACAACGAATGAGAGGGAGAAAAAGTTGATAGCCACTGAAACGCATAATGGTGGTTAAAACCCTTCAACCATAAAACAAAGAGCTCATTGCACCACTGTCACCATTATTTCATAGAGAACCATCATAAAAATCAAGCTGACCAATAAATAACCAATTCACACCCATTACTTCGCTTGCAAATGCCAATATTTCGTAGTAATCACAGAGAACCCATAACAAAATATTTACACACAGTAAAAAACTCAAGAAAACACAGAACCCATGCATTCCTGAGCCACCATTTGATTCATAATACATAGAGTCCATCATGGATGGAAAGCTAAGAACCATACCTGTGAGAGAATCACTTCAATGAAAAATTGGTCGAGTTTTCCCCTTCCAATATTGAAAGCGTGGAGCTTTCACTACCAATAGAGAAACAATGCAACAATTCTAGGGTGACGGGATTAATGGAGGTTTGGAGTGACGTGCAGTGAATGTACGTTGCTTCCTTACCTGGACTTATTCAATTCCATGTACGAGACAACCCACTAACATAAGATCCACCATTAACATCAAACCATATCCAATGCATAATTCAATGCAATATCCATCTTAAAGATCTGATACCATATCAATTGCATAGTGTGCCACCCGAGATATATCATATCTATATGTTAACCTCTTGCCATAAATCCATACAATAATCACATATCAACATTAATATATGTGCCTCCATTCAACTCTTTAATAAAAATTGCACAATCCTTAAACCAAAACACATTGCATAATATCTAGGTCAACAATTTCACAAAGGTTTATTTCCATATATTTAGAACTTTTCCATGGTTTTTTTTTTCCTTTTGTTTTGATCAAGATCCCGTTTATTACTTTTGCATAATCATATATGGATAAGTAATCAATTTATGAATTAGTAATCAAGGTTATAACATACATAACAAAGCACCTGTAAACAACATGATCCTCATACCCATGGAACTGTTCTGTATTGCAAGTAAATACCAACAATGTTTAACAATAATGCATCAACCACCCATTTATCACATCAAATGAAACCAAGACTGCATCATCAACTGTATAGGACTGTGTAGGAAACATCATAACATCAACAACATATAAATTTAATGTCTATCCTTGCGTCTCTAGTCTACAAGGGGGTCCCACCTACTAATATTATATTATTATCATAATTAAATAATAGTGTTTTAGCAATCCTTTGTGGGCGGAATTTATCGTTGCGATTTTAATCGTCAACAAACCGACGACTCCACATGGAAATATATTTCTAACAGATTAAGAACTCAAAATGTCTATGTTTGCAGACCATGTAACGTCAGATCGAGAAGATATATATCAAGATGATTATGAAACAAGGGGAAGTGAGCGGATTTAAGGGAAAAATGACTGGGAATTTGGGAATATATCATGGAAAGTGTTAAGAATGAGGGGGTTTATCCTTGTAAGCATAATCATTCGATTAATCATAGTAAAGTGTTCTTGACTTCAAGGAGAATTTTTTTCTGATATGCTCTTTATAATCTTGAAATGGATGGAAGAAAAGGAAAGCATAAGAGGGATAAAACTAACTATCTTATAAAACAATAATTGAAGAAGATAACAATTTCAATGATTCTTTCAAGGGGAACATCAAGGCAGTTGTGTAACCTGATTATTATTGATTAAAAATACTTTGCAGAATAGCGTCGTTGTGGCAAAACAAATCCAACATTTTATTTTGACAAGAAATGAAGTCAAATAAAAACAAAATAGAAAGAACATGACATAGCAGAAATGAGACAACAGAATTGAAATAAGAAGAAATGTAATAACAAAGATATAAAATCGAAGCAAATAAAAAAAACTATAATACATAAATCATTCCTTACAACGTTAAAACTTTTAAGTTGGTTCCATGTAGTGTTTTAAGTGGGAACCGTTAGTGTTATAGGAAAACAATCTCTCTTGTAAGTCCTTTAGGATGTAATAATTTGTGCCCATGACAAAAACAAACTTAAAAGGGCCCAACCATAATTTTTGGAACTTTGAATGCCTTCCTCTATCAGCATGAGCTGAATCCCACAACAATACCTTCTCATTAACCTTAAATTTGACAGCCTTGACACTTTTGTTGAAATATCTTTTAACACTCTGCTGTATTCTCTTTATATTATCCAAGGAAAACGTCCTTTTCTCGTCTAAAGTCAAAAGTTCATTTATTATTTGAGAAACATCATAAGAATTTAATTCTTCAACCTGTAGCATTAACCTTAGAGAGGAAAGTTCCAGCTCGGTAGGCAGAATGGCTTCTTGACCATAAAAAAGATGGAAAGGAGTGCAACCAGTGCTCACCTTGGTGGTAGTGCGATCTTCCCAAAGGGCATAAGTGAGGAGAGTGTGCCATTGACAAGGCTTATCTTCAATGAGCCTCTTGATAATTCTAACCATATTCTTGTTGGTAGGCTCAACCTGCCCATTACCTTGGGGATAATAGGTTGATGAAGTAAAATGTTTAACCACCTGTTTAGCTAAAAATTGGGTCAGCTTAGCAGAAATAAAGGTAGGACCATTATTTGTAATAATTTACAAAGGAAGACCAAATCTGGAAAAAATATTAGTTTCAAGAAAATAAATCACCTGCTCATCCCGCGAATGCTTATGCGGGACAACTTCAATCCATTTCGTAAAATAATCTGTAGTTGTCAATATAAAACTTTCCTTGCTGAATATGGAGGATTAATAGGACCAATAAAGTCTAAACCCCATTTTAAAAAAGGAAAGACAGGGAGGACATGTTGCAAAGGCAGAGAAGAAAGACGTTCTTTCTAAGAAAATTTCTGGCACTTGTCACAAGATATTGAAAAAATATAAGAATCACGAAAGATTGAAGGCCAATAGTACCCTTTCCTGATAATCTTAAAATCAATGGTTTTAGCAGAAAAGTGACCTCCTACATGAATAACATAATTCGAAGAATCATGAGTCTCTTGCAACAATTTCTGTGCTTCCTCATTGTTCACACAACGAAGTAACATACCATCAACATATCTTCTAAACAAGAAGTCTCCTATAATGACGTATCTAGCAGATTCATGGCAGTTCCTTCTTCTTTGATGAGTGTCTAAGTCATTTGGACATCTTTGATTTTGCAAGTAATATACCAGATCTTTATACCAAGGATGTTGAGACACATGAAGGATTTGATTGTTAATGTAAATCAATGCTGATAGAGAGCTATCTTGTTCATCAATTTCTTCACTCATTTCAGCATGCTGGGCTAAGTGAAGGGATAAGTCACGTCCCTTGATAGTTTTAGAATTCATGATGGTTAGATCATGCTCCTGAATATTGGAAAACCAATGTGCAAGATTTTCTGAAAGATAAGTTTGCGAGAGTAAAAACTTGACAACACGTAAAGGGACTTTTACTAGCGTATGCTTACCTAAAATGAAGTGGCAAATTTTTTCAACAACTTTAACAAGAGAGAAAGCATGCTTTTCAATAAAAGAATATTTAAACTCATCATCTGAAAATATTTGTCTCATGTAAGCCAATTTTTCATTACCTTGGTCATCACATTGCAGGAGGACAACAAAAAATGCTTCCTCTGTGGCATTAGTATATATCGTAAATTCTTTCTCAAAATCCGGCTTCGCCAAAACCAGTGCTGAACTGATTGCTTTCTTGATTCATACGAAATCATTTTTGACATCATCTGTCCAAGAAAAGGAACGATCTTACTTAAGAAGATTGTGAATTAGCTTGACCATTACAACAAAATTAGGAACAAACCTACAAAAAAAGTTAATAACACCCATAAATGCTTGAACCTCCTTCTTGGAAGTAGGAGCAAGAAGATTTAGGATAGCAACAATCCTTTCGGGATCTATTCTTATTCTTGAATCTAAGATAATGTGTCCAAGGAGCTTTCTCTTGGTAATGCCAAAAATAGACTTAGAAGGATTTAAAGAAATCCCAAATTTCCTGCATCGCATGAGAATATTTCTAAGATGAACGAAATGATCTGATCGATTTTTAGAATACACAGTTAAGTCATCAATATAAATTTGAATAATTTTACCAATCAAATCGTCAAAAGATATTTGCATAGCTCTTTGAAAAGTGACACCTGCATTAGATAATCCAAAAGACATACGTTCATAAGAGAAAGTACCCCAATGAGTAATAAAAGTGGTCTTATATTTATCTGTCCTTCTCACCTTGATTTGATTGTAACTAGAAAAACCGTCAAGTAAGGACATCATCTGTGACCCTGCAATTTGCTGCAAAATAATTTCCATATTAGGGAGAGAAAAATGGTCTTTCACACTGGCCCTATTCAATGCGCTAAAATCAACGCATAATCTGATTTGACCTATTTCTTTCCGAACAGGAACCAAATTAGAAACCCACTCAGAATACTTAATAGGGAAAATTGTCCTAGCCTTCAAGAGTTTTTCCAACTCCTTTCGAATAGTTGCTTCTAGTGCAGGGTTAATGGGTCTCTGTTTTTGCCTAACTAGTTTTATGCCTTCCTTGATAGGAATGGAATGCTTTATAATAGTAGGATCAAAACCACGAATATCCTCATAAGACCAAGAAAAAACATATTGAAATTCACCAAGCAACTTAGTGAACTTCAATTTTTATTCATCAGAACATTGGGCACCTATTTTAACATTATTTGGAGACTTGAGTGTTCCAATGTTCAAGGAAATGGTTTCACCCACTTTCCTTTTCGACTCCTCTTCTTTATGTTTTTCTTTGTTTCCTACATCACTCGATGAAAATGAACTTTATAGAGGAGTGAATCCCTTAGGAATTTTATTATCTTCCATGGATATAATTTCCTTAGGGTTATAAGGTTCATTTTGGATGAAAGAACATATGCTCTCATCATTAGGAAAGACCTGCCATGACTGTACATTGTCAGGGATATGCGAACAATATAAATATTGAAAGGTGCAATCAGGTCTTTGTGGTAGAAGTTTATGAGTATGATAGGCTGCAAAAACAACTAACCTGTCAACCATTAAATTCAATTCCCTTTTGACATGAGTGTTGCTGAAATATAACAAGTTCGAGATAAGTGCCCAAACAATTTGGGTGTAACATTTCATTAACTTGTTTCTAGTAGACTATATCTTAAGTACAAGGTTTACAACAAGTTTGGAATCACCAAAAACTGTAAGGTGACCACAACATAGATTATAGGCATTTTCAATGCCTAGCAATAACGCTTCAAATTCAGTGACATTGTTTGTGCAAGCAAACTCTAACCTATAGGAAAAGTTATGAATTTTACCCACGGGAGAGTACAATATAATACCAGCTCCATTTCCTTCATTGGAGCATGAACCATCAAAGTGCATGTGCCACATCCCATCTTCTATGTCGTTTTGTTCCTAGGTAGTGTTGTCCTCATATGCAAATATGGAGTACACTCCTAGGTCCTCCTCGATATAATTCACATTAGGCTGTGGGATGCTTTATATGTAAGGTGAAATTCTCCCCTCCCTTAGGACTATGATGTTTTTACCATTTCGAGGAATGTATAAGTATGTCCCGTCGAGTGAGAGGTATCCACCCATCAAATATTTCCAATCTCTTCCTAAGATGATCGAGTAATTACTCACTGACATATCAATTACCTGAATATTAAGGGTTGTCCTTATTTCAGTATGCACGCATACAAACAAGGTCACGTCCTTGATTTCACCTATGGTTGTTTGTTGTAAACTATTATAAGAGAGCATGCTTCTGGTGTTTTCATTTGTACAAGACAATCATATCTCTTCGATAATAATCTTCCATCTTACACTTGGGCTCGAACCGTCATCATTGAGACAACAATGGGCAATTTTGTCCATAATATTTACAGAAATAAAAAATGGGGGGTTTTTTATAGGGTGCCTAAAGTTATGTACACCTACTTTATTTACAGTTGAATCCTCTTCATCTACCTCTTCAGAGAGGTTGGCTACAATGGAAGCTTTTCCTTCCATAAAAATTTTCAAATGCTTTTGTTGATCAGGGATGACAACCATGTCTAGGAGGGTTGCATCAACTTTAATATTAGCCAATTGATTGAGAATGTTGTATTTGGAAGAGGGAACAGGGGAGGTATTTACTTGACTGTAAGGAGCCTTAGAAACCTGAATAGTAGCAGTTGGTGAGGATGAGCTTGGGTTTGAAGAAGTGCGAGAAGGATCATATTTACTTTTTGGATCATATCATTTATTCCTATTATTTATGATCATAACATCCTTTGGATCTGCAAAGTCTAGGACAACAACAATAGTTTCAGGTATTTTACCAAAGATTTTATCTCTGACACTCTTCTTTACTTCACATGTACTTTCCTCATGGTGTTCCTCGCAAAAGTTACAACAACTAAGAGGCTTGATAGCTTTAGGTTGAAATTTATTTTCATTAAGATTCTTAAAGGGTGGTGAAGAAGAAGATGAGGCCCCAGAGGTAAGAGAGGGGACATTTCCTTTCTACTCATACACTATCATTCGATTATTCATGTCTTGTACAAGCTGTAAGAGGGCAGACACATCCATTTTTTTAACTGAATCTCCCTTATGAAGACATGTTATTTAGAGTTGTTCTTCATAATCTAAACAAGTATGCAGAGCGGAACCAAGGTTATCAATGGCCTTTTATTCAAGCCTATGATGGTAGGGGGGAGTTAAAGCATTATAATAATGCATGAAAGTGACTTGGTTCTAAGGGCGAATGAGTTCAAGGATTTGGTTGTATAATTTGGTGAAACACAAGCTGAAAGACTTGATAGTTTCACCATCCTTATATGCTATTTTATTGTACTCCCGTAACTGCTCGACTTGGATTTTGGACTGCCCATAGGTAGAATTGAACCAATAGACTAACTCCTCCCAAGTAGAAATAATCTTAGGAGGAAGGTCAAAGAAATCAGCCGCAACCTTCCCTTCAAGGGAATTCACAAATAAGCACATACAAGTGTCATTGTCATTGGCTCCTATGTTGTGATAGGCATTAGAAAATGCCACCAAGTGTTCATTCGTAGTGATCGTGTTATTCTATGCAAACCTAGGGATATTCTTTTTGAATTTAGGAAGTGGACATATAGTAGGTGCTAGGTTAAGAGGGGAGGAAACATGCCACATAGTAGTTGTCACATCTTCTTGAAACTGAAAAAGCCCATATTTTTTTATGAGTTTGGTGGGGTTTGTGGTAGATTTGACAGGGACTTGATGAATATACAAGCTACCAATCACTGACGAGGCTGAAGGTTGAGATGAAGAAACACCGCTAGTTCCACCAGAGCCACCACTAGATGCCATCTTGTGAATGATAGGTAAAGGAGAGAAAGACGAATTGGATGAATAATTTTTTTTTCTCCTTAGAGTACTTTGTTGGACTGACAAAACAATGTTTCTTCTTCCTATTTCAGCAATGGGATTAATCTCAGGTGATAAGCCTCTTCTTCTCCTAGAGATATGAGGGTTTAAGGACATGAAAATAAGATCAAAGTTGTAGGAAAAATAAAGCTAAAGCTGATTCCTAAGCTATATTTGCCTATCTTCCCAATGTTCTTGGACACTTATGTCTTGTTCAATTGCTGCCCATGAGAGTTCAAGCTCAACCCGAGTATTAGTAGTATCTAAGATGGTATTAAACAAGGTTAAAGCAATGCTAGTCTGATCTTTAAGACCGAGCTCAATATTGGGCTTCCTTGCAACAGGTACAATCATGAAGAAAGGAAACAATCAAAGAAATAATATCAGAAATATAAATATATTCAATGAAAATCGAGCTTATAATCAACTAGAGAGATATTGAAGATCTCCCCAGTATGGTCGCTAAATAAATGTTGAGGGAAAGATATGAAATTATCTTACTCAAGCATTTTCCAATCTTGCTTGGCTAAGGAAAGATAGCCAGGAATGTTACCCCATGTTTATAGCCTCAAAAAGTGTTTCCTAATCCACAAGTATTAATTACAAGGGCTTAGGATGATTTTTTAAAATAAAATATTTTCGTAAAATATAACATTTTTATACAATTTTCTGAATATATCAGATTGAAAAAGTAAATGTGGAGATGAAAAGAAAAAATACCAAGTCACATATTAACACAGATGAGACAGAATAACAATTTCTTTATTTCATTCCAAGAAATCAAAATAATCGTTCTCTTTACAAAATCCCTATGGGGGCATGGACCAAGGTCAAACTTAGATATCCCTGATGAAAACCATACAAAAGGACTCTGACAAGAAGTAAAAACTTAACTTTAAAATCTAGATCAACTTGCCACAGCCTGCTGCCCACTTGACTCTACACAATATCCTTTATCAGTCATGAAATTTAATTCATAAACATACAAGTCTATAGAGACTATCAAAGATAGATCAACACCTCTGAAACATACCTCTAAATGATATGGTTCAACTTTGAACCTTGTTGTCTACAATATGACCCTACTGTCATAAAAGAGAATTAGGCGTTTAATGAATTGAAGAATGAATGAAAACTGAACTATCACAATAAAAATCAAGAGCAAACCTTAGTATGCTTTCTCCTTCTATTCTCCCCGTGTTCTTCCTTCTCATTTGGATTTTATGCATTCCAAATTAGTTTAAGTAGTTCAACTAGCTCATTTAGTCAAGTTAACTAAAACTCAACTAACTTTTAGTTTAGGGGAATAATTAATAATAATAATAATAATAAAAGATCTTTTATTAAATAATAACTAGTAGGTGGGCCCCCTTGTCACTCCCTTTAATTTATTAACAAAAATAAACATAATAGACAATCAATCACACATATCCCTCCTTGTGTCTCCCATAATCATTTCTACAATTTAAAATTTAAATATCAGTGATATTTCAAATTATATCAAAACATGTAAATCCACAATATCCAAAAACAATTTGCTATCCAAAACTTTCAACAATCCACTGTCCTCAATAAATCAATAATAAAACATAATAAAAAACCGTATTTGCCACTTTGAGAGGCAATTTTCCCTTTGTTGCTGCTACCCATTTTTGACTTCCCTAAATTAGCATTAGGTTGTGTAGAACCTTGATTCTTGATCTCACTGATGACATGGGAACAATCATCTCTCAAGTTCATACGGGATGGTACTGACTTGGCTGAGTCACTTGAAGGAGAGGAGGGGGCAACACTAAATTTTCCTTTGTCATGCATATGGTGGGCTTCGATTTTGAGTCTTTTGCTTGAGTGGGAGGACTGTACAGGTGAGTGTACAGGGAAAATATGAACATTTGGGTTAACAGGAGGAGGAGGAGGAGGTAAAGACAAATTTGGCTAGCCATGATGATGGCAGATTGCTGGGTGAACAATCTCATGTCATCCATCATTCTCGAGAAATTCAAGTTGCAAAGAAACATGAGGGGGAACATGGAAACCAGGGACATGCTGGGGCTGGAATGGAGGCCTCTCTGGCCTAGGCTGGACTATCCCTTGTCCAATCCAATTGAAAAATCCATCTTGAAAGAGATGGTTTAACTCTTCAGGATTGACATCAAAATGTATTGAGAATCTGGGCCTTCTAGGCCCTCTGTTCCAGTTTCCTCTGCCCCTATTATTTCGACCATGACTTCCTCTGCTGAAAAAGCTCATCATGTATGCAACAATTATTAGAAACTAGATATTAAATAGACCATACATGACATTCTCTTAATATGAAACAAAGTTTGGCTCAACAATCACATCAGACCCATGCAATCCAATCCATAAAATTTATTTAATAATTGTCAAATGAGCAGGGGGTGAAATAGGGTTTAGGGATATCTGAGGGGATTGTATTGAGCGAAAAAGTGATACCATGACCGTGAGTAAGAACATGATTACTGCTTGACAATTCATTAAACAACTAACTGTGCAACAATACCAAGACATATCAGCTGCCATCTATCTTTGTGTTATTTGTTTTATCGCTGTCATACAGAGTTTTAATTTAATTTTAGTGAACAGGTTGTAGAAAATGAATTTGGGATCGCGAGGGGATTTATAATGAGCGAAAAAGTGAGAAAATGAGAGGGAATTAGATTGATAATGTTCATAAAATAAACTAAATCATTGAACTATCATAAATTTGTTTCAAATTTAATCCAAAAAGCATCCACTTCCAAGACCAAAACATTCATTGTTCCTCAATTGCATACAAACTGCTTGTTGTCTCAATAACAATTAAATTTCCCAGAAATATTCAATTTATAACAGTCTTTGTATTATAACTTATGCAAACATTTCCAATTCAATCAATATTGCATGCCCTAATGTTGATCTCTTTCCCTTTTTAAAGTAAGCAAAACATGCACAACGATCCCTGTTATCTATGCCCAACATTCATCTTTGGTAATGGAACAATAATACACCCAAGATAAACAATCAACAATCACTATCCTCTAATCAACAATCGAGCTCGATTTAAATATACACAGGTGCCTTTTAAAATCATGGACAGACTTAAGAGCATGCTCAATGAACCAATCATACACAGGTCTTCAATCATATCATTGACACAATCTTGAATCAACAACAACAATTAACTCCCCCCAAAAAATGGAACACCGAGCTTGATCTTTGTGTGAAATAATATAAACATACTTCCTTTTAAAAGGAACGACCGACATAACCATATCATGTATGAAGAGAGCAGAGAAATATTGACATACAAACACCTATTTTTAACTTGACATAACCATGATCGGGCTCGACGAAACTCACACATGTGTCTTCTTATATTTAAATGAAATCACAAACACACCACTGCAAATTGACATATTGCGACTTGGATAAATATTACAACAACGACCGAGAGGGAAAACGAGTTGATAGCCACCGAAACACAAATTCGTGGTTAAAACCCTTCAACCATAAATCACAGAGCTCATTGCACCACTGTCACCATTATTTGACAGAGAACCATCATAAAAAACCAAGATGACTAATAAATAATTGATGTGCACCCATTACTTCGCCTGCAAATGCCAATATTTCACAATAATCACAGAGAACCCAAAACACAATATTTACACACAGCCAAAAACTCAAGAAAAAACAGAACCCATGCATTCCTGAGCCACCATTTGATTCATAATATAGAGAGTCCATCATGGATGGAAAGCTATGAACCATACCTATGAGGGAATCGCTTCAATGACGAATTGGTCGAGTTTTCCTCTTCTAATCCTGAAAACGCGGAGCTTTCACAACCAACAGAGCAACAATGCAACAATGCAACAATGCTAGGGTGACAGGCTCAAGGGAGGTTTGGAGTGACGTGCAATGAACACATGATGCTTCCTTACCTGACCTTATTCAATTCCATGTACGAGCCAACCCACTAACATAACATCCACCATTAACATCAAACCATATCCAATGAATAATTCAATGCTCTCCCTAGATCTCCCTATTTCTTCCTTCAATCTCATTCTCAAAGGGTCTTTTCGCCAAGGAGAGGAGAATGGACAAAGAGCCTTGAAAGCACTATAATTGGAGATTGTTGAAATGAAACATTGATCCCCCATTCGAAGTTGGTTTTCCCATTTGGGTTTCCAGGGTAAATATGGTGCCCATTATGTCTTTAATTGATTTGAGATTTCTATGTGAATGTGATATGTGTATTAATATTTTATTTCTAGTTTTTATAGTTTCCAGTGAATAGTGAGAGTGTAAATGAGAGGAATATGTGAATACAATTGTGGATTTATTTCATTAATCGTTTTACTTTTCTAATATAGAATATAACAACTCTATTTCTACCAATGTAGGATGCATTTCTAGGAACAAAGATTGATGGTTTCAATATTTGAGCTGTTCCACTTTTGTAGGAGTTGCTAATTTTAATTTTATGTATGTTGGAGGAGTTTTCTCACTCCTCAAGACTGTATTTTCATTGTTTGAATCAAATTTATCTTGCTTGGGTTGAAATAACACTTGCTTAGCTAATTTCTCATTTCTTGGGGAGAATTTCTTGACATTTAAACATAGAGAGAGGGAGAATATTAGTAATTGTCTTGGAACTAAAAAAAAAAGTTTTGAATCCAACAAGCACACTATACTCACATGCTTGTTGAGGGATATAACATAGAGGTTTACAGTTGGTTGTTGCATACATGTTTCACCCAAAATAAGGAATTACAACAATTAGAAGAGCAGGGGATATATTGAGAACAAATAAATCACGTAGCATTGATATCTGGTCATTAGCATTAACATATTTGTAGTGCATTGTTTGTTATTGACCAATTTTCTATTGTGTTGCTATTTGGTTGTGGTGTGCATGTTACAACTAGAGAACATGCCTTGCAATCATTAGACTGAATCCTAGATAGAGTTTTGCAAGACAATTTTAGAGGTTAATTGTTGTTGCAGGTTTCATCAAAGCTAGAGGAGCTTGATAAACAACCATGAACAAAGATTACCAAGATTCTTGTATAGGGAATTTGGACAAAGGCCTAGTAGCCTCCACAAGATAGAGCATATTCGTAGTGCATATTCATATGCTAATTTTCATTTTTTTATCAATTACAACTACAGGTCCTCAATTTCCGAAGAACCCTGAAGCACTTATCCAAAATATGAGTCTTCATACATATTCCTTTATGAGTTATATTTCCAATGATTGTACTCCCCCAAATATGAGCTTAGAGCTAAAAGTTATAATTTTAGTAGTGTTACCGACTTAACGAGAACCGTGACCTCAAAATGAGAACTCCGGCCCAAAAAAGTCATATTTTTAGGTCAGAAACACCAAAATCAACCACCGAATAAAAAAATGGTGCTACTGATAACATTTTTTTTGGGAGGTGGTTAAAATTGTGACTTGGTCAAAATTGTAGCATTGGTAACCAATACCATTGTGAAAAATTGACCCTAGAATAACAAAATGACACTACAAGTAACACCATTTTTATTTTCGGAGTTAAAATTATGACTTAATTGAAACTGTGGCCTTGAAAATTGATACCATCATAACTAAAAAGGAATTAAAAGTAAAATAAAATTTCAAATTAAAAAAATAAAACTAAAAAAGCTCTTAAAAAAACACAAACTTAAAAAAACACTAAAAAAACAAAATAAAAAAAAAGAAAAAAGAAAAAAGAAAAAAGAAAAAAAAGAAAACAAATTAAAAAAAAAATTTAAAAAACAAAAAAAAAAAAAACTTAAAAATCGAAATGAATATAAAAATTGTAAGTACAATACAATAAATTAAACTAATTAAAAAATAGCCAAAACACATGCAATTGGGGGGAGGGGCGATTTCAGGAATCACCTCCTCCTTGTTCTGGCCCACCTAGTCCACTGCCGTCACCCC
Organism: Picea engelmannii; assembly: GCA_009831015.1. Taxonomy (NCBI): domain Eukaryota; kingdom Viridiplantae; phylum Streptophyta; class Pinopsida; order Pinales; family Pinaceae; genus Picea; species Picea engelmannii. The sequence goes on from ML815285.1 coordinate 80,336, forward strand.
CTCCCGCCCTCTACTCCCCACTTGTCCCATCCCCATCCCTCCTCCACCCCCCTCTCCCATCGCTGCTTGCCAACAAGAAATGGGTTCCAAACTTGCTGCTTTTTGGCTAGCTACATGGGTGGCGATGTTGGACAACTAAGAGGGGTGGGGTGAATCAGTTGTTACTGAGCTTAAAAAATTATGCTTCCCTTTAAAACTCTTTGCAGAAACATTAAATGATGATCACAATAATGCAGAGAAATAAACACAGGCACATTCAACATCAGTCACATATATGAGAAACACAGAGACAGATATTTTCCGAGGAAACCCATGCAGGGTAAAAACCTCTTTTTCTTTTATATGATAAGAATTGGTTACATTATTTACAGTATCATACATATGAGCACCAAATCATAATGAGGCTACAACCTCAGCTTTGAAATATGCAACTTGCTGAGAGCACCAACTCTCTGTTTTCTCTAGCACCAACTAGAAGGAAGCACCAACTCCCTGGTTTCTCTAGCACCAACTAGAAGGAAGCACCAACTCCCTGTGTTCAAGAACCCACTTGAACCTCTGAGGACAAAAGTCCTCCCTAGAACCTCCCAACCACCCTGAAATATAAATCTTTGCTTTTGAAACTTATTACAGTGATATAATGATTAACAGTGGCTTACCCGACTTATCACTGTTCTGCTGCATCTCGTTGCTCTTTCTTCCACACTGCCTTTCTGCACATATCACTTGCGCTGTCTGGTCTTCTGCTTTTTATGCTCAGTGCGCCATCTCCATTCTCTGCACAGTTTCTCTTCTGTGCTATTCAACTACTGCACTCTAATCCTTCTTCACACCTGAATTGCCTTTACAAGCAACAATCACAACAACCTCCAACAGCAACAACGACGACAACACCTTCTCTTCTTTGTACTCTGTATTTATATCTTCTGTGCACTTTTTTCATGCAATGTTCTCCATCCCTCTGCATGCTCCAACTGCGCCAATATTCTCCACCTCTCGAGTGCTCTGCGTGATCTTCATCGTAACTCTTCAGCTTCTCTGGCCGTTTTCCCAAGTGTCTTCTAGTCTTCTGGCTGAAACCATCAGTGGTTTTCTGGTAGTTTTACTGTTGCATGAAATAGTAGCCCTGCGATCAATACTTGAT
>ML815285.1:106545-120532 GCA_009831015.1 Picea engelmannii
ATAATACTCATGATAATGAGTACACAACAAATTTCATATTGGTAAATTGATGTTCTTGTCATTTTCTGCATCAATCTAGAATTGTCAACATTGCCCTTTTTACATTTTCTCCAAATTTGGAATTTTTAGCAAAAACTGTTATCTTCCAAACATAACAAAATTGGAAGAAATTCAATAAGACAAAGTTGTCTAGATTGTCTAGGAGACCAAATGTTAACAAGGATAGTTTTTCTAGATTGGTGATCTTGGGTCCCTTCTCCTCCCTTGAAGATTTAAAAAATCTTTAAAAGTCTCGAAATAATGTATTTTGGTCAATTTCTGCATCTATGTTCCCATCCCTTTGGCATTTAGCCAAGCACTCCATTGGGTTTATTCATATCTACTTCTATTACTCATTATCTATATTTTAACAACAATAGGGCCTCTATAAACGAGTACCACCATGTTCTTTGAAAATCACTAATCCACAATTCTGCTATAAACGAGTACCACCATATTCTTTGAAAATCACTAATCCACAATTTTGAATATTTGGAGTCAAATTAGCCGATGGATATCACTAACACTTTTATAGTCCTCCTCAATGTGTACCTACCCATACAATTTCTCTTAAATATGAGCTTTCCTGCTCATGTTATGGCCAAACCAACATTTCGTCTTCATAATTTTTTATATATTTTATATTTTTATATGTGTTGACATGGCATCCTTGTCGATGTGGCATGGCACATGCCTATTGATGTAGCAATAGGTTCCTACATGTCATCACCCACGTATACCATGTCATATCCCTTTCCACCTTTACCTTCCATGTAGTCCTCCATGGCCTCATCTTACCTTCCTCCACTTTATTTTATAAATTTTATTATTAAATTTGAATTGTTGTGGGCCACTTGTACCCCATTGTATTTTTTTTCCACTTGGAGCAATCCTAACTATGGATGGGACATGGGGTCCACTTCTGTCCTCACCTCCCCCACTTGGTGAATTATCATAGGTTGATGTGATGGGCAGGGGTCCCATCTATGGCAACCTTTTATTGGCGCACATGTTCCTTGCAATATATCTCATACGAACAACTGGTATCTATTATGGGGGAATAACATTCTGCCAATTAAAATGCGCTCAACTCTCCATAAACCACTTGGAACCCATTATCTCCCAAGGGACACACATCACCCCGATAGTGGTTATGGGGGCTACGTGCATGGTTGAAAAACTACCTCGCATACCTTGGTAAACCACTTAACATTGGTTGTGGGCCCCAACTGCATATGCCACCCTGGACCCTGCTTCATGGCTGCGATTGGTGCTCCTTGACTCCACTTGGAAGCACCTTGATGCCTCTACATCATTATTGTTAGAAATATGTATCAAGGGTTAGAAAAATCCTAGATCTAAGGGTTGTGACATAGATACAAATAAATAGAGGGCAAAGGTATAAAAATACACTTTAAATGTAGATCCACATCATATAAACCCTAATCTACCATATGAAAGAAAGAAAGAAAGAAAGAAAGAAAGAAAGAAAACTACAACTACAAAATAAAGTAGATAGGTTTAAAACAATGTGAATAAATTCAATTACCCATGGAAGCAATGTTATAATATCACTTTTGACGAAGATTTTTGAAGAAAGTGGCTCTAAGACATCCTCCTTGGGAGGGTCCTTTTGCTTTCTAGATATGTGGTGAATCCCCTCTGCTATGGTTATATGCAGTTTGGTTGATGATTACAATGTTTATCAAGAGAGACAAAGTATTTTTAGATCTAGAGCAAATTCGACACCATGTACTTGTGGATGTATGTATATGGAAATGAATAGACCTCCCGATTTTTATAGGAAAATAATGGTTAAACCCCATTGACATTGATCCAGATTATTTTCAGAATGAAATGAATGCATAGATATTACAATGAAATACACATAAAATTTTCCAGAAACAGAGAAATACAACAATACATGATTTCTATTAATGAAAGAAATGTACAGAGATTGTAAAAATACAGAGTGCAAGACTCGCTCGAATGGTGGCGAATTTATCTCTCAGAAGAGATGTGACAACTACACACGTTCCCCAGAAGATGATTACAATGAGTCTATAAAGGCATTTTTATGATAAACATGAATGCCAAAACCCTAGACATCCAAAAGCCTAACCCTAGGAGATGAAGCGCCAAAAGTCATGTGGGCCCTGTTGAGGTAAGTTAGTACATTAAATTCTCGGGGTCGTAACTTTTGCATACGATCTCTGTTTTAGGCGTGTGATAGCCCGTTGGAAAGGTATTTTCGAGGAATACAAATTATTCCATCAAACTCTAACTCCGTCTAAATTTTGACTGTGGAAAGAAAAGAAAACATTGTTTAGGGCCCCAAAACTGCCCTGGAAGTACATAAAGATGTATTGACATGAAAACTTTCAAAATAATCTAGTTGGAATAAGTGGGTGGCCAAAACTATCCACCTGGGTGCTTTGTACATATTCTTTATATCCCTGAAAGTGAAGAATCCATAATTACAAAGAAATATCCTCGTTACACAGAAATGTGTTGAACTGAAAATTGTCAAGATGAGCTAGTTGGGATTTGGAATAGGTGGGTGGCCACCAATATCCACTTGGATCAGACATGTTCATAATTAATAATTATTTCTTAACCATATCAAGTTTAACCACTTGTTTTAGGGTTTACATATATTCACTTTTAGTTATTTTACCTTTTTGAAAAGTTCTGAGAAAAAAGCAGTAAAAAACAAAGATTTTCAGAACAATGCAACTTTTGGGGGTCATTTTCGCATTGGCCAACACAACTTTTAGGGGTAAAAGGTGCATTTTGTGTTTTTGAGCATGAAATGTTGAGGTTTTTTTTTTGAGGTGTAGTGGAGGTGGAGGAAGTGGAAAACATTTGTTTGGTGTATTTTGGTAAGCTCATGAACTTAGTATAGGTGGGTTGTTTTTGGGTGATAATAGATTCCCCCCTAATGTGTGAGGTTAGGAGAAAATCCAATGACCAAAATGAATTACTTTTTTCTTATCTCTTGAAAAGATCAAGGAGGGATATGAGTGACCTAGGAAGTAATACCACCCATAGAAGAGGTCGAGGAGTACCACCTGTCAACAACATAGTCAAAAGGTGACGAGTATATAAGTTCTCAATAGGGATGACGTAGGCATACCCATATTCGTTGATATATAAAATGATGCGCCCGATATAGAGGAGCAGAACTAGTGAGACAAAATGAGGTCTCAAATACAACAAGATTTTGGCAAAAAAAGGGGCGAGAGTAACATACAATGATATAAGCAATCCCATATACATACGCTTGGATCAGAAGGGATAGGTCCAACATCACAACCACGGATGATATGGGTACATATGAACTTATTCCCCCTCCCAAGGGAGAGAGGGGAGGAAACAAATTGAGAATCCATGCTGAATAGGAAAGAGATCTGAATATTTGAAATAAACTAGTTGAAGGGAAGATCAAACTGAGGGCTCTTAGACGGTGAAACCAAGCCAAGAAAATAAAAGGAAATGCATCTGAGGCTAAATCATGGATATATGTATGAATCTCAATGGTGTAATGATGAAATGAAGTCAATCATGTAACATACTACCAATTTTAAGGTAACCCATCGAGGAGGTGAATAGGGAACCAAGGTACATAGGACTAACCCGTATTATAAAGGTGCTAATGTCGATATGGGAAGTTCATCAATTCCTAATAATAAAAGGGGTTCCTTAGGCCTGACATCCAAAGTACAACTTGTGGATCCATATATATGGAATCAAATGTTGATGTTAGAAAATACATGGGATTACTTGAATGGAAATCCCCTCCTAAGAACATGCACAACTCACACATGTATGATAAATTGGTGAAATCAACTGAATCAATGAACCATCAAGTGCATGATTCTCAAGCATGCAATAATGAGACAGAGTCAACTTTCTGAGAAACACCAAGTCAAAGAGAACCGATGTCTCTCCCTTCTTGGTTTGAGGCACCCACCATAGAGGAATATGAGTCTAAGGTACACTGTCCTCTAAGCTAAGCCCCTAGAATACAAGTGTTGAAGTTGATAGGGGAAGGCTCGCTGGAGTCAAGGAAATGAGGAATCCTTGAAACCAACACAAGGTATGATCCAAAATGGATACAGGAAGGCCTAAAAATAAAAGTTCTCAGAATCAAATGAAACTAGTGCCATTGCGTTTGAATCGTTGCAATGATTCTGACCATATAATTGTTTTCGCAAATGGATGCCATATGTAAAAGTTATCGCGTTCTGACTGATTTCCCAAACGAGCAAAAATTCAAACAGGTCAAAGTCAATAGGCCATACTGCTGAAATCAACAATATGACAGGTGACGTCAACATGATGTCATGATGACATGAATAGGATATGTGGAAACACCAGGAGGTGACACGTGTCAATTATTTTTGGAGTTTTCGGGCTGAGTTGGACAAGTACAAAATTGACACATGGAAATATATGGACGACTCGTTGCAGTCCATATGTGATGTGGCCCAATGACATGATGACACGTGGAAGTACAAACGATAGGTGGATGTATGGATGTTGATGTGGTAGGGTGACTGGGCTGTATGGATGCCGATGTGGCAGGATGACTGGGTTGTACAGATGCTGACATGGAAGCTGATTGGGTAAGTGACGTGGCAACAGACTGTGCATGCTGACTATATGTTGACTGGGTGCTGACTGTATGCTGACTGGATCATACGGTCCAATCACATGTGTTATAGCAAGATTTTCCTCACTATTTCTATCTTGCACAAAGGGCCTTTTTCCATTTCCCTATGCAAACTTGTCATCCATTTTTTATGAATCCAGAGCTAAAAATACATATTTTTCCACATATACGTGCCCTATCTACTATACATCATGTGTATACATAGGCTTCTCCACTACAGCCCGTGTACATCGATATTTGTGCCAAAAAATACAAAAATGAAGTCGGGTTTCCATGTCACGATAGAAGATCTCTGATCCTTGGCCTTCCATATACTGGAAACGTTTCGACTCGACCCTTCAGTTGCATTTTGAAGGCTATAAAAGCACAATTCTGAGCTATGGAAAATATGAGAAAGCATTCAACTTTGAGAGCAAAGTTACTCTAGAGAAATTACTTCATATTGAGTTTGCATCCCTTTGTCCCTCAAGTCTGAACACAATGTTCAGCCCCCAATCTCTTTCCCTATTGTTGAGAGAACCTCATTGTCTCTTTTCTATGAGCTTGCCTTTGGTGGAGGATTGAAGTGGTGGAGACCTAGTTGGAAGGAACTTGGTTTCTTGGTTTCGAACCGTGCCGACACGAAAGTCTGTAATGTTGTCATTTGTGCTGATCATTTATTAATAGAAATACTCCTTTCCCGTTCTATTGGTATTGTGCAAATATATGATTATTATCCATGGGCATGTTTGTAATGTTTATTAATGGATTATGCTATCTAATGTGATAACCCCTTTATATTATCACTATATACTTTCTCTGCTTGTTTGTTGAAAACTTGTTGCAGGTATAAATCTTTGGGTCGAAGTGCTCAATGGTGGAACATCATCGAACGTTGGATCGAGGTAGGCCTCTTTCCTATCTTGCACATTAGTCTATATAGCATACATTGGAATTGAGTTGATTTCTGTAGTCATACCTGTCTGTTGTGGTTTACCCTGGCCATAGAGAGTTTTTCCCTCGTAATAGAACTGGCGACTCCACTGGGGAGAGATCTTCCTTCTAAGGGTTGAAATACTTTTTCTTCTTGCATTGCTCTTTTTCCTTTGTGTTTCTTGTCGTATCACTGCTTGAAAGATTTTGTTCACTCTGGGTCTGATTTTTTAGCCTTTTTCCCTTGCTTAGCCTTGTTTTAAATCCTATACATTCCTTTTGCCTTGATAGTCATGTATACATGCATGCTATCTCACTGCAAGCTGTGTATATACACACTTTTTTCCTGAACAATCGTGTATGCCACTTTCCCTTGCTTGTTTGCTTGGTTTAGTGACTGCTGGGTGGGATTTGATGATTGCTGAGCCTTCTTAGGTCTCTGTAGTGCCTGTTGAGGTTCTATGGGTCGACAGGAAACCTGTTTGGAGTTGAATGTTTGCGCGTAGTCTTTCTCTTTGTTTTTCATTTTTTTTTATTTGTCCTTGTACTCTGGGCTATTTGCTTGGCTGCTTGGTGTTCTGCTTGAGTTATTACTTTTATAAATAATAGAATTTTATATATCAGTTTGCTTATCAGTCCATGCATTTTATTTTTCAGTATATTGAAAATACAAAAAAAATAGGCATTTTACATTGCTTGGCATTTTTGTCTTTTGAATCTTTATCATTAGCTTAGTGCATTTAGTGAAAGATTGCATTTTACTTCTGAATTGCAGAGTTGAAATTGAAAATTGCACTATTTTTATACGCATATCATTCATTGAAAAAGTTAAATATAGACTTTGCATTATATTCATATTTATTTTCTTGTAGATTCATAACATCATGAGTTTCACCTCCATACCCTTTTGAGTAATCACGGCCAATAAAATTTACGCTTTGAATTAAATTTGATTAGTCACGATTTTATTTTTTAGGGTGCACAAACTAGTCTAGGATTTAGTGCCTTGGAATAGGATTTTGTGAGTAAACTTCTCCAAAGCAATTAAATCAACATATGTGTCTGAGACAGGGAGTTAAGAATTCCATTGTATAATTGGTAATATTAGGAGGCTCTGCTCACACCAGAGTTAATCACGAGGTCGCGCTTGAAGGGATAACCCCTGGATACTTGCCTAGCATCAGAGATATTTCTATGGATTTATTTGTATTTGGGGATCTTGCTAGTGCCCATACCTCTGTGAGAGGCGGTACTTTCAAGGTTTTGGTATTTGCTACCTTGTCCATATGTTGATCTGGACTTATGACTGCTTGCTTGTGCATCAGGTATACAATGGTTTATTAGTTGCTTGACTTAGGTATCTCATAGGTTACTTGCATGGGTTATTTTTCTTGTACCCTGGGTCAGATAGGGGTCAGACAACACACATCCTTTATGGAGGATTACCTCTCCCGGGGGATCTGACCAAATGGTTGTTAAGCCCACGAGGGCCCCTATAACTGATTTTGTTACCTCCAAACTTTAGCGGGGAGTCTCAAGTCCCTTTTGGACGAGACATACCTTCTTTAGCGAGGGAAGCCACTCTGTTTGACTTTTGGTATGCTCTTTGACTACTAGTTGGCCTTAGGAGTCTATTTTGGGTTTCATCATCATGGACAATGGAGTTTTTTTTGCTCCCTCATTCACTGCTACCCACCCCATGATGCCTGCTCATTTCATGGGGATGGACCCTTCCACTTTTTACAATGGTATGCAGAACTACAACACTCAGTCTGCACCTTGGGTCTCTAGTCATTTTTATGTTGATATGCCTTCCCCCTGTGCAATCCTCTCCCTGGCCCACGTATATGAATGCTAGCATTGGATCTGTGGGCACCATGGCTCTGATGCCTACTTCTTTGTTTGATATGAGTCATGTCCCCATGGGAGGTTGGAACCTTCCCCCTTATGGATCCAATACTAGCTATGCTCTTTCAGGAGCCAATGCTCAAATGGGTGCTTATTCCACTTATTACACCCCACCCATGTACCTTTCATCTTCCATGTCGATTTCTTTGAACCCTTTTTCCATGACAGGTCCTCAAGTACCCCCAAGTATGTCATATGGGGAGAATCAATTTTATGGTTCAGGCTACGCTCTTTATGGGTACCCTTCTCAAGGGGGGAAAATATATTCTCACTCGAATAATTCTTATCCTACCTTAGTCTCATCCTAGACCTCAGTGATGATGCCCGTCCAAACCTCTTCAGACCATTTTGGCGTAAACCACCACTTTTCTGGGTAGGGATAGGGGGTACACCAGGATCCTTTTTGGCCTATAATATTTCAGAACCAATCTTTCCTCGGACCTTCGAATCAAATGCCACAATCTATCACTAGCCCAGTCACTATTAGTCACACTGGTGCTCCATCACCAACCTATGCCAGTCATGTCGGATATGGGTCAAAATTTTCTACAAATTATGTCGACAACTTGCACCCAACCTCTACCAATTATGTTGGGGGCACCATCCTTTTCACTCTGAATTATAGCTGCGTCATGTATCCAACCTCTATTCATCATATAGGAGAATACTCTCTTACCCCTATCAGTCACGTCGAGAGCATGTCACCAGTCATTGTGGATGACGCTAGGAGCATCGAGAAGCCTAGACGTCTCAGACGTAAGCCTCAATTCCTTTGCAGGACTTGTGAAGGAAGCCACCTTAATCTCTTGTGTCCGACTACTGTCGAGATACCAAAAGCATGGGGCTCACTCAAGAGCCCTTCAGATTTTGAGGCATCCCTGGTTTCTCCTCACACCATCTCTCCTTTGATCGTCTTAGTGGTTTCACCGCCACGACCCCCTCCCGACCTCACCCCCTTTGTCAAGGGTGAAGAAAATATTGTCCTTGTTACTATGCATCCTCTTCAACCTATGATTGAAGAAGTGGCCACACTAGTGCAATCTCTGGTCAATCCTACTCTACCTGAAGAGAGTGATGCACCGTTTAGTCATGCCATCAACATTCCAGGCCCTTTTCCTTCTGAGCAAGAGAGATTTATTCTCCTCCCGAGTGCTCTTCCTCCAAGTCCTGACAAGGTTCCCTTCAATTGGGACAACTTGATGGGGTATCCCATACCCCCACCTATGTCTTTTCCAATAAGAGACATTATTTGAACCATCACAGAGACTGTATACTCCGTTAGCACTTTCTCCTCCTCGACTTGGAGAGCTTTGGGTTTTCCCAAGCTTTTGTCAGCTATTCGTAAGATACTGACTTTCCTCAGAAGACTGGGATGGGAGCCTTGGACTCCCCCTTTACATATTGATTAGAACAACATAAATGAGTCTTAGTTAAGCTCTTTTCCAACTTGTATAAAAAACCAAAAATATTGTCGAGTGATTTGTTCCTTTCACACTCGCTAAATTGGATTTGAATGGTCATGAGTCTTAGTTAAGCTCTTTTCCGACTCGTTACCAAAAATAGAAAAGATCGCCGAGTGAACTTGTCTTTTTCACAATCGTAAATTGGATCTAAAAAGACGTCTATTTGGCACAAGTTTACCCCTTTTTCACACCAAATAGACTAAAAGACATAAAAAATGACATTTTTTGGCGTTAAGTTGTGATTGCATCTCATGCCCTTGCTTGCAGTATTGAGCCTTTAGCCAATTCTCGATTTGCATTATAAACAATTGCCTAAGCAGTTTTTTGCATCCTCAACTAAGAAGAGACTTGTTTATATCCTTCACAATTTGACACCCAATACCCTGGAGGGAACATCACCCCGAGTGTCCATCTCTCGCATGCATTTTCTTGCATTGAGCATAGGTACGTTCCACTACTGAAACTAGTTTTGCTTACTTGCGACACTCGTTTCCTCCTCTGTATCATAGCATTCATTTGTTATGAAAAGAAAAAAAAGACGGGCGGGAAGGGAGTACTATATTATATTTGGCAGTAGTCATGTCGCCTTTGAACAGAGAATTTTTTTATTGAGTCCTTATGTCATCATAATTTTGTGTTTAGCATGGTCTTAGGAAGCTGATGTCATTACAGAGTTTTCTCTATCGACTAGTTACTCTTCCAGTCCCCATAGAGAACATTATCAATGCCTCCTGCATATGATAGTTATATCATTGGGTCTATGCTGCCAGAGTCTAACATAAGTCTCATGCTCTTATTCAAAGGAAGTCTATCAACCTGTGTCGGCCATTCCTCAGAAATCTTGACTTTGCATGTCGGCCACACCCTCAGTTTGTCTCAGAATCACATGATACTATGGTCTTATCATGCACCCTGGCCCTACTTTCATCATTGGTAGGTCACCTTGAACCCAACAATCGACATTTCATCATTGGTCATTGATTGGGTGGTTTCCCTTGTGTTCAACGGAAAGACATCTATTCACACTTTGGGATTCATGCAGTGTCTTGGATGCCATTAGCCTTATTGGTGGTTTCCTCGCCTTTGTCAACAATTTTCATCATTGGTTTCTATTCAGAGGGTATTTTTCATGTACCGCTTGCATTTAACACACACAACATATGCACAAGGTTGTTGTTTCATGAACATGTTCTTCGTCCGATCTCCACCAAATTATGAAGCTCCCTCTTTGTTCCTCATGCTGACTGATGAGAGATGCCTTAATTCTCTCCTTTCAGCGAGTCTCTTTCCATCGACTTCAACTCATTTTTTTTGGATATGGGACCTAGAGTTTTATGAGTACCTTGAGGCTTGCAGTCATTAGTGGAAGGCTCTCTTGCCATTGACAGATGGGAATACATCAATGTCTCCTGATCAATGGATTCCTCAAGTGTTCGACATCGACTCCTTTATTCAAACTTGTAGGAATGTACTCGGTTCCTTGATACCTACTTTCATTATTGGTAGGCTGTCTCACGCTTGTTAACGATATACCTCAATGACTGGTAATCAAACGATGTCTCATTGTGTTCGACCTCAACTCATTTATTCACATGATGTAGACTTGCAACCTTGGCATATAGTGTAGAAGACATAAATACATCACTATGTTGCCGTAACTTTCCTGAGATGTTGCTTCCTTTTCATTGGACCAGTATCTATATGACTTTAGTGATCATGGGAGATCGGATTGTAATCCATGGTATACAAATATCTTCAATTTGGTTTTGAGACCAGTTTCACTGGGCCTTGTTCGTGACTATGACACCTTTTGGCATGTAACTGCATTTGTATTTTCTTGTTCATGGCCAGGAACACTTATTTGGCATATTTTTCACGTGGATCCGTAGTGTATTCTTGGCAGCCATGTATGCAAAGTCAGTACAAAATGTAATGGGCAATCAAGTTCATCCAACTAGTTCTCTACCACTCCACTCCTAGGTTATTTATAATGTATTTCGACCATCGCAGATACTCCTATGACCTCACACATTAGGGGGCATATGTTATAGAGAGATTTGACTCACCATTGATATCTTGCACAGAGAGCCTTTTTCCATTTCCCTATGCAGACTTGTCATCCATTTTTGATAAATCCAGAGCTAAAAATACATATTTTTCCACATATACGCGCCCTATCTACTATACAACATGTGTATACGCAGGCTTCTCCACTACAACCCATGTACATCGAGATTTGTGCCAAAAAATACAAAAATGAAGTCGGGTTTCCATGTCACGATAGAAGATCTCTGATCCTTGGCCTTCCATATACTGGAAACGTTTCGACTCGACCCTTCAGTTGCATTTTGAAGGCTATAAAAGAACAATTCCGAGCTATGGAAAATATGAGAAAGCATTCAACTTTGAGAGAAAAGTTACTCTAGAGAAATTACTTCATATTGAGTTTGCATCCCTTTGTCCCTCAAGTCTGAACACAATGTTCATCCCCCAAGCTCTTTCCCTATTGCTGAGAGAACCTCATTGTCTCTTTTCTATGAGCTTGCCTTTGGTGGAGGATTGAAGTGGTGGAGACCTAGTTGGAAGGAACTTGGTTTCTTGGTTTCGAACCGTGCTGACACGGAAGTCTGTAATGTTGTCACTTCTGTTGATCATTTATTAATATAAATACTCCTTTCCCATCCTATTGGTATCGTGCAAATATATGATTATTATCCATGGGCATGTTTGTAATGGATTATTCTATCTAATGTGCTAACCCCTTTATATTATCACTATATACTTGCTCCGCTTGTTTGTTGAGAACTTGTTGCAGGTGTAAAGATTTGGGTCGAAGTGCTCAATGGTGGAACATCATCGAACGTTGGATCGAGGTAGGCCTCTTTCCTATCTTGCACATTAGTCTATATAGCATACGTAGGAATTGAGTTGATTTCTGCAGTCATATCTGTCTGTTGTGGTTTACCCTGGCCATAGAGAGTTTTTCCCTCATAACAATAGAGTGACACATGTCCTAATCACAGGGTGCCATGTGGCACCCTAGATTTTTCCAATGTTGGCTAGGCAAAATATTTTTTTGCGACTCAGTTGGGCTCAAAACCTTGACCTCCGGCACGAGCTACGAACTACACCGAATTTTTTAGCCACTAGGGCGCGTATGGTTCTTATTTTTATATGTGGCCAAATTTGTTTTAAAGTAATGGTGGTGCGGTTTTTTGGGCTAAGACTTAGTCAGAGGGGGCCAACGCATAAAATTTGGCACCCCACATGACCGGGGGCTACGAACCAAGAGTAAACAATTGGAGTGCGAAGGTTAAGCCACATTCCACATGGCGTTGCATGCGACTAGAACGAGGGGCTTGAACGAAGGACAAGGAGCCAACGCCTAGCCCGTGGCCATATGACATGCCCCATATTCCTAGGAGCCCGGAGAAAAGGGGCTGTGCCCTGATGGTTTCCAAAAGTGGGTTTTTGACCATATGTTATGATTTTTTGTGGATTTTTATGCTGTTTTTAATGGATTTTGCCCATTATTGGGGGATCTAGAGCCCGATTTGAGGCTAGATCTTGGGAGGAAGTTGAGAGGAGAATACCAAATCAATATATATATATAAACTATGGGTTCTTAGCAGCATGAGAGAAGTTCATAATAGGAGAAATGATGAATATTTTGAAAGCCAAAGCCATTTTTATGCAGGGAAGCCATTAAGGAGGGAAACTTTGGGGGCAATTCCGGGAGCTACGCTCAACCTTTTTCAGTGCTGTTAGTTTTGTTGGATTCTTGAGGTCGAGGAGAACACAACCATACTAGTTTTTAATCCTTTTGACACTTTTTATGATGTAATTTTGAAGCATTGAAGAGAAATAAGAAAGCCTCACCCACTGAGACAAAGGCCCATAGACGTAAACAATCTTGCCGAACTCTGTTAACAACTTTGTTGTTATGGTTTGGTGTTTTTTGTGCTTACATTCTGATATGCATTTCTTATTATGGTTGCAATAATATCTCATTAAATTCTTCTTCTTTCATTAATCCTTAATTAGTAAATGAACACATGCTTAAAACTTAGCCAAGTCTTTAAAGATCAATTTCGGATCAAGGTAGAAGGTAGGGTGTGATTGACAGAGACTAACACCAAAGGGGGATGGGAAGGAAGTGAGAGGAGGACTTAATAATTCCATTTTTTAGAGAATAAATGCAAGGTTGACCTGAAAACAACTGAAAACATTCCATGGGGAATGGTAGATTACTAGGCATATGAATTTTCAAGGACATATCTATGAACCATGGGGACAACTGGATGTCAAAACTTGAAAATTTTGTTTAGGTAAATGCGTGAAGGTATGGGAAAATTGTAACATGGCTTAATGAGAAATGAATAGACTCAATGAGACACAAAAGTGACTCATCGTAGATTCTTTGAACAAGGGAAACACATGGATGTTGCCATAATTGAAACAAGTATTGTAAAAGCACAAGGAATTCTAGGAATTTCCAAATGAGTGCTTGATCCAGGTGGATATCGGTGGCCAACCACCTTTTCCAAATGGCTCAAAATGACTTTCTGGCAATTTACTACTTTTAGCAGGTTTTAACTTTCGAGGCCATTTTGAGGGCCTAAATGAAGGTTTTTCAAGATAGATGTTATCAATGATGATCAAAGGCATGATTGAGCCCCCAACATGAATCTCCTCGATGATACCTTTCCAACGAGCTATCACACGCCTAAAACGGAGATCGTATGCAAACGTTACGACCCCGGGAAGTTGATGCACCAACTTACCCAAACGGGGCCCACATGACTTTTGGCGCTTCATCTCCTAGGGTTAGGTTTTTGGATGTCTACGACTTTTGGCATTCCCGTTTATTGTAAAAGGGCCTTCAGAGCCTCATTGTAACCATCTTCTTGCGAATGCGAGTAGCTGTCACATCTCTTCTCAGAGATAAGCTGCCACCATTCTAGCGAGTCTTTCACTCTGTATTTTTACA